>CAKAEH010001349.1:0-75507 GCA_916381525.1 Cercopithifilaria johnstoni
GCGTTATATCTTTTGCTTGCTCTTATGCTCTCCTTCGTATCCATCGCTTTCTTAAATAGTTAAAAGTCTTTAATCAACATGAAGACCGTACCAATGGCCGCTCATTTTTTATAGAAGTATTCGCTGATCCGGAATGCCGGAAGTTCACGTTTCTGATCTAATTCATTTTCAGGATTCTGTTCTGCTTGTTTGCACACAGTCTAAACATCCAAAATCCAATGATTAAGTGGAATGCTTTGTGTACATTTTCAAGCGCTTCATCTAAAAGGGTATTGACTAAAAGCTTTTCTGCCTACTTTTCCAATGGCCATCTAATGGTCAGTGGCCGTACCTCTACTGAACAACTCCTTCATCAATTATTTTTTATCCGTCATAGCTTGCTTCACCCATTAGATAGATTTCCGTGACCGGAAAATGGCATAACAATTCAATAACCATCATTAGCTATTCCAAAGCAGCTAACTTATTTATATCAGGGCCTATTGTTTTGATTTCAATTATTAAATTAAATCCTTCGATACTGTCTATATTTGTTCACGGCTAGGAGAAAGTCTCGAGAAAACATGCTAATCGAATCATCCATTGTTTTGGCACTTAGACCATTCCAAGTATGAACCTTTTTTTTCCTAGAAAAGCTAAAGCCGGATAGTACTAGTAGTGAAACCAATTAATAGCTTCCCGCAATATCCACTTATGACATTGTCTTGAATGATAGACTCTGCTCATACTTTTGTCTTAAGTATTACTCCATTAGGCTTCCCACTCCCTCCATGTCGATTTCATTTTTTTTCAGTTGTGAAAATCTCTGTGTTGAAGAGCTCATATACTCTTCACCAGTTTGTTGTACTCAACTCAAACAGTTCACACCTTTTCAATATATACAGTCTTGCAATTTTCCTTGTTTGTTGTTCAACCACCTGGTAAACGATCGTTCTTCCAAGTTCTACGCAAACATAGATGCCCACATGCATACCGCTCATCACTTATCCTCAAGTCCCCGACCCGCTCCAAGTGTTCAACTCTTGATCACCGTTAAGGATTAATTCACACTAACTGTCATTAATACAGTTTCAATCAAACAAGTTAAACTGTTCTGACCTCATGCTCTATTCATTTCTATGCACATACATTCACTTCATCCCTTCATATTGCCAGTAACTTTCTGAAAGCATTGTTTTCTCAAATCTATTTTAAAAGAATGTGAATTATATATACCCTTCCGTAGTCGTTGCAATCGTGATAAATTCGAACTTCAGGATCAATCGTCGATAATTCGTATGAGTTGCCTTGTAAATCAAATTTACCACCTCTATCTGTATGACAGGAAGCCATTAAGTCATCCGGATTCGGACCTGCAAACAACAAAGCCCAAGTAACTTGATTTTCATTACAGTCCCGGAAACTGACTATCTAGAAAAACTAAAGCCTTATTACCATTATCTTTATCGACCAATTTTACCAGGATACCAGAAGCCGGCTGAGAGCCGCATAGAAGTCTTCCCCTGACACGTACGCTCTGTTCGATGAATGCATTAGCTGTATGCACCATTCCAATGATAATATAAGCGCCCAGGGGAAATACTAGCCACATTTTTCTGCAAAATCTGAACTATATTTCCAAAAATTCCAATCTCGAAATTTAGTAAATCTGATAAATTCTTTAATGAAAGATATGACACCTTGAAAGACTTTTGGTACAATGGCCTTTTATTATATTATTGATAACTTGTTTTATGTGCGCTGCAAAGAGGTGCCTAAGTAAACGTAACTTCTACCAATGATAAAAAGCATTAGATCATTTAGACGATGCATTTGTTCTAAAATTTTCTCAATCATAGTTATTCTGAAATTGCATACTATTCGAATCACTAAACTGAAAGTTGGGAATTTTTCTTCAATTCAATCATTTTTGAAAAATTATCCGTTTTATAAAGTAGAAAATAATGTTGGTAGAAATTTCCGACCGGAAGAATAAAATCTTCAATAATGTGTAGAAATATTCATTTCATAGTAATTGAAGACTTCTACCTTTTGCTTCACATATGATGGATTAGTTAAGTTGCGTTAATTTTGTAGAAAAAATCCACGAAGTTTAAGTAGAAACTTTTTCCACCTGAGCTTCTGGAAATTGCAATTAGTGACGAAAAGAAGGAGGAAAGTAAGGAGAACAATGATAGTTCTTAATAAATATGTGATAACTACGGAATCTTAATATTCGACAAAACCTAGCTTGTACTACTTAATAGTCAATCACATCGTCAAGATAAAACATTCAATAAGATGGAATAATCTGAGGACGCAACTGGTTTATCTATGGATGTATTAACGAAAACATTGCATTGGATTTATTCGAGTTGATACGGAAGATAGAATGAAAAGTATTGCCGATCGCTGATAGCGATCAGATAATGATCAGGAGCCACTCACACCGGACAGCTGTCAATGTTATGCAACCTGTCAGTCACTCTGTAGTATGCTTGTGAGATTTTTGTCTATGCTCCTGACATCCTAAGACCTCTACTCGCCGGGATGTTTCTATAACATCAGGAAGTGAGATTTTTGAAATGCAGAAGCTATAGACAGTCAATGATACTTCCCTTTTGTTGATTATAATAATTAAATAGTCAGCGGTAAAATGGAAGGCTTAATTAGTTAGTGATGAATATTTATTTTGCCATGAGGCTGTGGTCGGACTATATCGTTGTTGACAGAGAGAAAAAAAAGATTGCAAATCGTTTCATTTTATACATTTTTTGCTGGTTCTAACATTGATTTCTGATAATTCTGTGATATAGTAGAAAACTAACATTTTATTAACTTATACATTGATGATATAAGTTATTCATACTCGACAAATTATCAAATGCCTGCAGAATATGATAGGATGTTAAATGTGATATTTGATGACAATAATAGAGAAACGAATTTAGCAGTTTAAAAATCTAATTTTGACAAAGCAGCAATTATTCATTTACTGAATAAAGCAGAATTCATAAATTATGAATAAAGTTATTGTTAGAAAATTATCTGAGTAAATTACAATAAGCAATCCCGCTTCTCGCCATAAAAGACCACTTCAGCATTCAAGATACCCATATCCATGATATTCTGTATATCTCCCTCATTACTTATATATTTCACCGGAATTCCCAGTCTCCATTCGCGGTCGCATGGCTAAACAAAATAATGTTAGTGCAAGTAGACAGGAAAAGATTATAATTTACATCGAACTGAAAATTTATGCAATTAGGTGTTTTGCATAAGAGCTTAGAAAAGCAATCTTCAGTTATTCAAAAAATTTTTATAAAAAAATGCTGTAAGATCTTAGCATTTGATTGAAGAACTGATATTCTAGTTTTTTTTTAAATGAAATCTGTTGTTCCTTGAAGATGAAAAGATGAAAGATATAAAAACTTCACGATTCCACCATCGTTGCATTTATGACGAACGATAAGTACAGGATCGATTGTACTCCATTCACTTTCATTGCCACGCACAAAAAAGTGTCCCCTTTGGTCTGTCACATTCGTCGCCATTATATCATCTGGATCAAATTCTAAATAAATGCTTTCATAACAAATTAAAAAGTGAAGTAGAAATCAGCAATGTATCATAACAAATAATGCAAAATCCTCTTCGATCTTCTTAAGGTGCATTTTGAGCGAAATAACAGTCGTAAATATCTTTTTAGATTTTATCAAAGCTTTTCGAAACTTCGAATGTAAATATTTTTACAAATTAATAAAAACGGTCATAAAAGTAATTTATATTAGTATGCTTATGGAAATTTTGAAATAATTTTTTTAGAAATGACGATTACTGAAGTGACGAACTATCGTGATCAATAAGAATTATCTGATGATCCGGTAGCGGTCTGCCTTCGCACAGAAGTATTCCCTGCACTGCGACGCTTTGAACACGGGATAGTGGAAACAAGGCATTTGCAATATTAGGTAATAATAAATACAATATCCACTCCATTTTGCATCCTTCATTCATGTAAATATGAGAAATAAATATTTAAATTTACGGTAAGTACAACTAATGAGTAGCTCTCTGCTTCGATTTTCAAAATGTCTCAAAAAGACCATTATCTTTCTTATTTCAGCGAAATAGAAAAATTAAATTAATCTTTTTCGTTGAATCAATTTTGAACCGAATTTGGTGAAGTAGCTGTTTCGCTTCTGTCTAACCAAGAATTGTATTCCATTTCTAGATATATAGGATTTTGAGGAACTGAATAAAATTTGAATCCTTATACAACTGAGAAAAAAAAATCATGAAAAATTTATAGTGCTTTTTGGTGTCCATCATTCTTGGACTGCATTCATTAAGACTACTTTACTGATACAAGTGTTGTTGTCATTTCCTATTATTTGCATTTCGTTACTCTCATTTTTCTCTTGATAAATAGTTATTAAGTTCGTCATTTTCAATAATTGGTAGTTTTTTTCCTTTTGCTTCTAACTGGGTTTCCGTTCGGAAAAAAAATGAAAATTGAGAAGAAATAGTTAATATTGGGAGTATGCTCAAATTGAAGGACTCACCAAATTTAGATATTCTGAATGAAATATTAAAGAACATACCACATTTGGACTTCTTCACTTGCTTTAAATTTGTTGAGCACTTTCTGTGATAGACTGTTTTTTGGTAATAACCCTTTTGAAGTTGTGTCTTTGTCAAAATCTACTGGAAATCTTCTGATAGGACGGAAACATCAGTAGTGCTGGAATTATTGATTTTTATTTTTTGGGAAATCATTTTTGAAACATACTTTTAGAATAAATCTCCATAACTTGCGTATTACAGCGTGTATTGGTATTAAAAGCACAATGAAAGTTATCAGAAAGTTTGTACCGTAAAGTGAACGCTTTATCGAATGGGAGTTCGGAAAATGAAAGGAAAAGGAAAAAAACTTACAAGCAAAAATAAAAAATTCGATAAAAAACATAGAAAGAGAAAATAGAGAAATAAAAACAGCATAAAGCAATTGGTGATAAGTAATACTATATCAAGAAATGAAAATGAGCATAGATTATTTGATAATCTAGCTATTTAGTTACTTGAAAGTAGTAACTACAAGGATATTTCCAATGCCACATCAAGGACCAAAAAATAATCCGGAAAAGATGAGAAACGAAGTGCTGATTCATGGATTGAAGTTCGAAAGGTTGAATGTAGAGGATTCAATTGCACTGAACACATTAATCATCGATCGCCATCAGCTAACGAAGTTGGTAAGAACGAAGATGCGGCAATCTCAGTCAGAATAATAAATGAATAGACGAACAATGAAACGGCCAGGTGTGTTGTTGAAGCTGATTTATAACAGCATTAAGGGAACAATTTCAATCACTTCAAAGCATCCATCTCCGAAGTGTGTTGTTGCTGTTGAAATTTAAACTATCGAAATATTTCCGTTTTAATACTTTTACTGAAACACGTGCTAGGAATTAGCATTGAACCGTAACAGCGATTTTAGACAAAAACATTAGGAATGGAAATATTTACCACTTCTTTGCTTTTGCCAAATTAAAAAATATGCTTATATGCACGAATGGTATATTCATTTACATAATTTGTATATAATTCAATGTATTTGTATTAATATGCTTTTATTACTTTTATTACATTGCTTGTTTCATTTTCTTGTTTTGTAAAATTGTCTTTTAGTGGATTAATTGACATTAATTTACTGCAAGTCACTAATTCGCTAAGAATCAAGCAGACTATCTCTTTTTAATGAATACATAATTCATTTATAAATGTTTTCCATTCCAAGTTTTCTTTTCCAATAAGAAATCAATTATTCATATGTTACCAAGTTCTGCAAATACTGTAAATAATGAGGAAGTTTCCATTCTTGTCGCGATATGGATTTGTCACCAAGTTTATCTGTTTAATCTTTACCACAGATTTAATAAATATATGCTACCATTGATATTTTAGCATTTATTGCTCGGTGCGGTGAAAAAAATAGTGTAGTATACAAAAGCTTTTCCAAAACTTGAAATCTTATTAGTTCTAAATTAAGAAAAAATTGTTAAGTTTCTTGGAAGAAAAGGGTTCATTTTTAATTAAAATTTTTCGAACAATTTTGACATTTTATTTCTCATTATCACCTTAAAATCTTCACATGTTTTTTTCTAATTTTTTTTACTGCTTTGTTGCCAGAAATGAGTCATCAATGACAATACATTATACTGCAATCTTTTGACTCTTATTGAAGTTTCCTTTACCAGAGGCACATACATTACTTGCCAGTTTCATTCACCTGCAATAAATCATTGGTTAAAAAAAACCATGCAATTCAACATGATAATACAGTAATATGCTGGCTTAGTTAGTAGTTGCACCCGTTGTTAAATAATTAAAATGCTCTAATAGTTTGACATTTTAAGTGGTTTTGAAGGCTCATGTCTTGTAAATCTCTCCATCGAATATTAACTTTCACTACAATTCGACTGTGCCAAATCAGAGCTCTCCCAAAACAAAGATTAAAGATTTATAATATCCAACTCATTGAATTTCAAATTTAAATTTGATTCTATATTATAGAATGTCTTTAATCCATTCACGCTCACATTAGTTGACTTGTTTTTGCCTATTGCTCAAACTCGAATAGAACGACTGACACCAGTACCTATAACTTCTAGTAAAGAACCAACCACCGCCCTATATCTATGTATTTATCCTTTAAATTCATATGCCTACTTGTATGCTGCTTACCTAGCAGCAGTCATTCTTTTCTCGTAAATCCTCCCCTACATGCTGAAACCGACAAAGAACTTACTGTAGAAAGTTTTTTAGTACTGTTCATGGACCCTTCCTATCAAAGCTCACTTTACTGCCCTGTCTGTTGACGGTGGCTCGAAGCTTAACATTCATTGTATAGCAGACTCGGTGTGTCGACACTCCTGACTCCAGTTATATCTGTCAACAATGTATAATTCACCACATTTCGAAAATCCAATATTTTAATTTCCGCCCGTCCTTTTTCATGGCAGTGCTCAGTTTCAAATTTTCAACTTCTAGTTTGCATTGAAATGGTTTATACATCATTGCTTCAAATTCTTCCATTGTCCAAGTATGACAGCTTTCGGGTTAACAACCTCATCTGACCCTTCACTAGAAGCAAGCAATTGGCGATTTGAATATCTTATTACATTTTGCTGTAGCTGTGCAATGATGATAACTAATGGAATTCCGAGTTAATAATTTTATGTACAAAATCCACAAACAGATGAGAATCATCATCCCATAAAATATCAAGAAACGACAGCTTCGAACACGAAAATTGGAAGCATCACAACATTCCACAAAAAAAGTCTGAAATTCACTTTCAATATCATCTTCTATTAATGAACTTTTCAAAACTTACAATTCATGTAATAACATTCTAGTACAGATCGAGCAGAGTAACAAGCAGAGACATGCTCTGAATAAGTTTATAAAGTACTACCGACAAAACCTGCTCAAGGCGTAAATTTCTCAGTGACCCGTAGAATAAGATCACTTTTTTTGTCTCCACTATTTAGTTTCATGTGTAAATTGGTAGAGAGATAAACAACTACCGAAATGATCAGCAAAAAAATAATGGCAGTTGACCTCGAGCAATGTGAATGTGCACCATTAATAAATTAATCGCAGACTTATGCCAAAATAGCATACCTTCTTTCAAAACCAAAACTATCATTGGAATTGCAAGAACTCTCTTACTGGATGAGAAGTTTTACTAAGAATATTTCTAAAGGCAACTTTTTCACGAATACTGTAAAGCTCCCGTTTAGATAAATGCCTATTTCAAAAAAAATCCTACACCATTTCAAATAAACTGACCACTAAAGACTGAACATGGATTAAATTTTATCAAATTGTAAAAAAGAAATAGGAAGATATCAAGTTTTTTTTCATTAGTAAGTGCTACTGGTAGCGCTGAGAAGTGTTAAAACAGTGTAGTAAAAATAAAAAAATTGAGTAATAAAAATAAATTATTCCGTATTCACAAATGTGTATAATATGACGTATTTCATATGAATCATGCTTTTCTAATAAAAATCAAGGCACCAACAATCAGTTAAACGTCCAAGTGTCCTCACTTCTTTTTAACACCTGGTACGCTTTTGCTAGCCATTGGCTGACCCATATCCTTACCACGCAACTTTACACCTAACGCTCGTTCCATTTTAGCTAGAATCTACAAAGAAGAACTGAAATTATCTTCTTCCTAAATATGATATGTGATGCATAAAATAAATTAAGAAGCAAAGGAATTGGAAAGTTAAAAAAAATAGAGGATCAAACTAATGAAGATTACCTGCTGATTAGGGACAGCCTTACCATTTTCATACTCCGCCACTACTTGCGGCTTTTCGTTGATGTGCTAAAATGAACAGCGCCAATGAAAAATAATTTAAAATGTTTCTAAATCTTCAGAGAAGAAAAGAAATACTTACGGTAGCCAGATCTTTCTGGGTCCATGCCTTACTCTGCCGCGCCTGTTGCATCACTTTGCCAAATGTCAGCGAAACACGCTCATGATGTAACTCCTCAGTTTCCTCATCCAGTCTTCAATGAATACGAAGTTAGCTTTAACAACTCAATTGGACTGCAAGACAAGAAAACTTCCAAATTACAATTTGGAACGTATACCAAAGCAGTCCTTATGCCAATTATACAAAGCGATCTGCTTGCGATGAAATGAGAAAGCCCCGTGATTACTTTTTGTTTTTGTTTTTTGAGCTAGCTATATGGTCATCAATGAGAAATTCTATAACCTTGAAGTATTCTTAGCCGCATGATGCTGTCTATTACCACCAGCCATAATTTTCTTCGATGTCTCAATAGCCATCCCACGACGTTGTGCTGCGTTGAGTTCCTGAAACGCAACATGACAAATGTCCTAACAAAATTTGCCATTATGAAATCATCTCCAAGATGTCCAAATGCATTATCCATCTGCAATAAGTCCATTTGGAATACTTCTGTCATATGCATGCTTTTTTGTAGATACATAGCCGTGCATCCTCATTAGCTCGTTGCACGATGGCATTGCTTATGCCAAGTCCAAACATTTAACATGCGATAGTGTTTTTCTAACCAGTGATCGTGAAAAAACTAATGCTGAGAAAATAATAAACAGTAGCACGGCAGCTTAGTACGAAATCACTTATGATCTTACTTCTAACATAAGAACAAACCGCTGTTGTTCGCAGTGTTCTTTGCGTTGGACCACGACGATGTAAAATTGTAACTGTGTCCGGATCAGTATCCGAATTAATCGTCCCCATTTTCGACATTTTCGAAATTTCAACACAGTAATAGCGCGCTAATAGAATAAAAAAATTAGCTCAATAGTTGATTTCACGACCACACATTAACGCTGTGTGGCCAACATAACTACAGGAAAACCAACGTATACCTCATCATATAATTATTTGCATACAACATAAAAGTTATTATTAGGTTTTATGTACAATGCAAGATTGTGCTGCACTGAACAATGTAGGATAAAGAGTGGAGAAGGAAAACATCAAATACGGCCCCCCACAAAAACTTAATATGATGACAACCCGCAAAACCCACACTTTGCAATATCGAATTAAATTTATGTCCGTAACCCCTAAATTTCCTACAAATGCGGCCCGTAGTTTACAAATCGAACGTCCCTCACGCACCCTTCAAAGGATGATTGTTAACTTGGACGAGTTAGGAATTAACACAACCCTTGAAATTCGAAAATGAACCAGAAGCTTCGAAGAATGAACCTAACGCTGCGAAGCCTATTGCCAAGAATGAGTCCCAAAACTTAGTTTCCCTACACGACTAGTTTAGTAGTGTACGGCAACAGTAAACTGAGTCAGCAGAACATTTATCACATTTAAATGAAAAATAAGCGAACAAAGCTGACAAGATTTTTTTCCTTTTTTCGAATCAAATGCCCTATGATTCAAAAACAATGGGAAACCATATATATATATATAATAGATTACAAAAAAGCTACCATCAATCCGAGATAAAAGTGCTAATATTTGAATGCAAAAGTAATAAAAAAAAAAAGTGTGGCACAATCTAATACAAAAAAGTTAGTATACAACAATAGCAAATGGTATGAGGATAGACAAAATACACAGCTTATAACTTAAAATATAAAAATTGCTCGTAAATATGGGGATTGCTAGCACAATATGAGAATAGCTCGTACAATTGAGTATGTATTTATGGACAATAAATATCAATATCCTAATTTTTTAGAAAATTATCAATAGAGCAAGGTACACATCACAATACTTCATTTTGCATTTAAATATAAATTAAGGGACTGCAATTAATTACGAGAGATCTTGAGTGAATATGCTTTTTTGGTGAATATGATCCTGAGTGAAGTCTGCCCTTCAGCAACGCCGAAGGCTTCACAGAATAATTGGGAGTTAGAGGTCCAATTTAAAGATAAAAATTTGAAAATATATTGAATACAAGCAATACTTGTGCTTATTTGAGCTTCACTTTTACTTCGGGGAGCAAATAAAGAGCGAGACCAAATAAATAGGACAACGAATATAAATTTATAGCATTTTACTGAAGCATGAATGAGAGAACAACTGGTCTAACAGCTTTGAGCAGCACTGTACAGCGACCAGCAAATAACGATCAAACTTGCATAGCAGATTTAATGACTGGCTATCAGTTACTTCTTACACACAGCATCACTTTACGGTCTGTCCAACAGAAGAGCATTTACCACACTGGGCTAATGTATCCTTGATAAATCTTCGACGAGTTTTAACACATCTTCTGCTGTCGCATCTACTAGCTCCGTAGATTCAGAGGCCGGTGTACCTAAAAGTAATGTGATTATTCTAAGTAATGTGATTATTCTATTCGGATAAAACATTTGTGATTTATTCGATGTAAATACTGGAAAATTTTGAAAACCTTGCCAAAATATTTTTAGATAAATTTGAACAAACTCCACTTCCCACAATTTCAGGGAATCACATTTTGTTCCAGTCCAGAGTTCAAAGAGAAATACTGTCTACGCACTTTTATTATGGATTTTATGAGCGTAACCATAACTTTTAAACAACAGGTGGAAGGATGCATTCTTCTTTTTACTTAAAAAAGATCATACCAGCGCTAATATGATCTTATTTGAACAATTCTGGAAATAAAAATTAGGGGAAATAATACATCCTTACTGTTTAACAGCGGCATTTTAAGTCCGTTAACGATGTGTTCCACCGAATCTTTGCCCATATCCAAAAGGCTTTCGATTAAATCACCATCGATGAAACCATTTGGAACTTCGCTTCGCTTCTCTGTTTCAAATGTTCTATATTGTGTGTGCGAAATTCGCATACAATTTTCTGTGTACTCAGCCAAACGTTTCTGAACGTCTTGTAGGAATCTGAAATGCAAAAATCAAAGACAACTTTTAACTTCCAACCATAGAACCAGGAGAGCCCGTCTGGTTGGAAGATGTCATAAATTTTCCTAGATTTCCTAAATTAATCAAAACAAACTTACGCGTAAAGCGCTGGCGGCATTTGAACAACGACTCCTATACCACCATCTGAAGTACCATACAAAATCGAGGAATGATACAGCGGTGCCACATCAACTTGCGTAGCAGTTAAAGATCCATGGCAGAATACATTAACCATTTCACCCAAGTAAAATAACCCTAATTCCTGAATTAATACCTTCCAATATATTTTGCAGAATCACTTAAAGTGCAAAAATTTTCAAAAGGAAAATGTGATCGTCACTTGGATACAATATATTCCAAACTTTTGAAGGAATGAAAACATTAATTACTTGTAATCTTGTCCCTTCTTCTTTGAACACTGTGAATGAATCCTTGATTACCGTAAACAAGTTATACGAGTTTTCAGCACCCAAAAAGTTGTCAGAATCTATTATCTCACAAGCTGACATCCAATTTGTCATGAAATCTCTTAAAATCATGCTCAAAATATTAGTGAGTGAAAGAAAAAATTTTGTGCAAGTTCAAAGTCTTCAGGACTTAAGAAATCTATCACAATCAGTCGTCAACCGGATATATACTAATACACAAATTAACTTTAAAAATACGAATATAAGTTAGATTAATGAAACAGTTAGAACTTCTTGCTCATTCTCAGCACCTTAAAATAAAATCATAACAATGGAAAAATTAAGTGAAAAAATAATGACCAAACAAACCTCTTACCTAGCTACTTTTTCAAACGTTGATTCCATTGATTTATAGGAAAGAAGAGAAAGCGACCGCATCAAATCGCCCACCAAAATTAAATCATTCTTCGTCTTTAAATATAATGCAGTAACGTTATCAAAATCGGAACATTCCAATCGTAATTCTTTGTCAGCAGTCCATTCAAATAACCGAACACAACTGTTGACTGCAACCACCAGTTTCCCTGCAATGTCCTAGTTTTCGTATATGATAATATAACTTCAGCGTAATTCAAATCTTCGGACTTTTAACTTCAAATGCTGAATAAAAACGAAATGAATTGTTTCCAAGAATCGCTTTTACACACCATCCATAGACTGAATAGAATAAGCGGCTCCTTTAATTTCTTTTTCATACACCAAACGCATACGTTCCGGACCCTCTGATGCTTGGAACATCATGATACGACCCTGCAATCACAAGCCTACATTGATTTGAAGAACTGACTAAATCTGGAAGTAAGAAACTAGAAAGAGGATAAGTCAGGATGGATAAATTGGTGATTGTGCAACTTACCATTTTGGATTCCGTTTCATCAGACATGATAACTGCGGTGCCTACAACGAAATACGGTTGGCTATCACTTCCGAGTTGACAAGAAGCTAGTGACATTGCCATTTCACTGCCTTCAAGCTCATGAGAATGTAATATTTCAAATGTATTGGAATCCAGCAACAAAATTGAACTGACCTGTAATCTCAATGCATTCATATCAAATATGCGATCAAAGGAATAACCAGCATATACTTAATTTTGAAACATTGTGTATTATAACAAAAATTCCAAAACGAAACATCTGAAACCTAAATTCATGGTTTATAACCAATTCTGAGACTGTTTTACAGTCAACTCAATGCATGTGTCATAGAAGAAAAATATGCCACAAATAAGTGTTTATTTGCAGGCATTAATATAACTTCCCCTAAATTTATCTGAATCACTCACTTCCGCTTCCTCAGCCAAACATTCCGGAGTAGGTTCTCGCCTCATGGAACTCAACCGACTACTTGACGTTTCCATTGCATTTTTTGATGCACATTGTCCAAAATGATGTTTCCCCATGCCGTCCACAAACTGAAAAAAAAAAAACAAAAAATTACCACAAAAATTACTGGAAGCATGAATGTACATTTCTATTACTATAAATCGGGCAAAAAATCACCAAAAAAAACAAAACACATGCATTATATAAATAAAAAAAACAAATCACCTCTAACCGCTCAACAATCACGGCAATCGTATTTGTTTCTGACTGGTAGGCAATTCGAGAAGGACTTTCACCCAGTGGAACTGTTCTGATGTGCAGCTTCTGGATATCATCGATTCTACCTAGAAACAGCCAAAGATTTTCTGGCATCATCCATTTCACTTCAAAAAAAAGAGAAAACCTCGACATCAATATACATCCGTCAAGAAGGTCCTATGACCTAGAAAAACCGTATTTGTTGACACTATTCTAGCATTAAGTGTTATAAGCAATATTACTTGAATATGATTAATGATTAGAACCAACCGATCACCAACGAATGCCCGTCAGTAAGTACCAAGGCATCTGGATAAGCTTCTGCACAAAGTGGTGTCATTGTAGAAACCATTCTGAGGTTTACATTAGAAAATAGAAGTTTCTGATTCGAAGAATAAATGACCGCTGGACGATCACTACACACAAAGATATTCTGAATTGGAGAACATCGAGATCGAAATTTACGCAAATGTATTGGCTGTGTCCCAAGAGTTGCTTTTTTTGGATCCAAAAGAACACCTAAAGTCAAAAACATTGATGAAATGTGTGACTTATTCTTATATTAAAAAGTGAATCCAGCTAGCCACTTATTTCATGTGAAGAATGATTTGAAAATCTTTCCATAACAGAAAGCTACATTGACATATGAAACCGTTCTGTTAATTCAAAACGAAAATTATGCGAAAAATGAGCACATTAATAGCTGGATTAGTGATCACAAACCAGAATTTAACACAAATTCAAGGCTAACCAGTTTTCATATCAATCTGAAAATAATGCACTGTTCCATCTCCAAGCGCCACCAGCAAATAAACATGTCCTTCCATTGGGCTCAACATAATGGATCGAGAGAGCATATCACCAGTTATCTTTTCCCGCACTACTTCCGCCAATTGCGGCAAAGTACGCAACGCGACCGAAAGATCAGTCCAGTAACCAACAGCACAAATTTCGGAACGTTGTGTACCGTTTCCTCAAAATCAAGAAATTACTAATATAGACTAACCTAAATCAATTAAAATCAATATCAGAATAGACTATATTTGTAAAGAATTCTATTTCTATATCAGAATAGATTATATTTGTAAAGAAATCCTCTGTCCTCCTGGTCCATATATGATAAGATGGAAGAAAAATTTGTCAGAGTTTGAAAGAGAGATTTGAAAAAAAGAATAGAAATTTGTAAGAATGGTTCGTAAACTGAGATTTATAAATGAATAACAGAGTGTGGACACCAGAAACTAATACTGAAAAACTTTTACCCTCTATTTTTCAAACCTTCTTGTCTTTCAAATGCTATTAAAAATTTCATTATAAATAACGAATAACATACCAACAGGAGTGATGTCAACACAAGAAATTTCAAATTCGCATTCTAATTCGCTGATCACTTTAAAACCAGCAGAATTTGCTTCTAAATATATCAGAACAGCTCCACAGGCTACCACCAACTGACCTGTAATAGGCTTAGAATTTCTGTGTAATATTAACTGAACTATTCTACAGACCATATCAATACACATAATTTTTCTGCTAAAACTGATGAGATTTGGGAAAATAACAAAATTATTGCTGAAACTCAAAAATAGCTACATCTTATTATACTTGTTAAACGATATCCCTGGGAGTTTACAGATAAAACAATACTATTTATTATTTCTTTTTGCTTAATAAAAAGCAACATTTTCTCCTCTCCTATTCTCCTAAATTAGGCAATTAAGCTAGTTTATAAAACAATGGAAGATCTACGATCAATAACAAATTCATGCCAGTTATTTCATTGACAGCAACAAGCGTGATCCATTTGGGAGCTTTCCATACTTGAATATTATCATCATTGATAAGAATTACTTCGCCATGTGTTACTTGCAAAATTGTTTTACTATAAAATAGACAGCCTGTCCAAAGGGTTGCACCGTCAACTGCGAAACCTACAGTAAAAAAGTATTTCGTTAAACTTGCAAATAAACGAATGGAACCACATACTGAATTCCAGAATTTGAGTTGATGAAATTCATGGCAGCTTAAATGTGAAATATAACTAACTTTATTATTATTGCACTAAAAAAAGAATCTGAAACGATGATACTAGTATTTTACCGTCAAATGAATAACAACTATTGCGAAATTAACTACCTGTTATCTGTGTGTCCTCTAATTCCTCGCCATTAATAAAAAGAACATGTGTTTCGCTATCGAAACTGAGAATTAAATAATCATCAAATTCAGGGTTACGTGTACGTAGAGTAAACATGTTTTTGATGCCTTTTAGCTCTACAGAAGCCAATTCTTCGATTCCAATTCCATTCCGAATAATACGAATAGTACCATCCTGAAAAACATCATATGATTTTAAATAAATTTTCACATATGCTGTCTGTTCATTTACTCGTCGTATGATATGGATTAACACCATTATACAAATCACCATATGCTTACTTCAGAATTGCGTATAGAAACCAGCAACTTACTTTGTAAGCTCCAGAACATGTTAAGATCTGTTGCTGTCCATTACACCGCATTACTGTCATATCTCTTATTGGTGCCAGATTCGTATAATTGTCTAACAACGATATGTAGCCGGTGCCGTCAGCTCGCGGTTCTAAACCAAAAAAAAACTAAATTATTTAAGAAGCCACAGGAGTCTTAATAAATATAGGAACGAAATCGAATGAGTTGGAGTAACCCGAAAATCGGAGAATATCCTTTACTGTTAAATATACATCATATTTCTGATACATATTTCTAATGAATATATATCGTTAAAAATTATTTCTCTCGATAATCCTTGACTTTTATTGTGACAAACATAATATTTTTTTAATGCAATTACGGTCAGCAAAACCCAGTAATATCCATTATTGCCTACACTCCAAGAATTTTTGGAGAAATTACTTGGTTTACTGCATGCGAAATATCTGTCCTATCAAAAAAGCAAACCTGTACTGAGACGTATCAGCTGACTATCACCAAAACGTGAACCAATGAAACAGACTCCATTATCCAAATAGCACATACACTCCGCTATACAAGTTTCCCCCAAGCTTTCGACCTACACAGAATGAATTAAAGACGGAAACAAACACAGTTCAGACACTAAAGAAATGAAATCATGTATATGCCGACACACACTATTTGACTTTACAACTTTTCTTTTAACTGGGATAGATTCAAAAAAATGCATAAGTTTCCCGTATCTAATTAAAACTTCAGATTTTAATGTGAATATTAAAAGTGTCTCAGATCACTCTGGAAATGTCTTTAAATCATAAAATTACATTGCGCATAACTTCAGTATGATCAGTTAAAAACAAAAGAGTGAAACTATAGTTAAATGTCACTTCATGTCGACCAAGCTTAAATAGAGCGATAATTGCACAACGGAAAACATATTCTGCAATGATTGGAAAATGTGCGGTGATAAGCACTTACTCCAGAATGTTTATATAAATTTAAACCTTCATATCCCTCACAGTTATAGATGAGTTCTCATCTTGTTCCTGATCTTTGCCCAGCTCTAACAACAACATATATAAATTGCCAGCTAAATCAGCCAATAAATATCGCTGTCCATCACGATCCACTGGAGCATAACAATTTGGATAAGTGTTGTGAAGTTTTGATCCAGGCATCCCTGCATAACGCAAGGCATCCTCGCCTCCTAAAAAAATCCAATTTAAACAGTGTTAAATGAGTCGTTAAACAATAATTAGAAGTTTTAAAAGCCTATTGCTATGATTCTGGCCAAAGACCTAGCATTAAGCAGGTCTGATAAATAAATAGAAAGAGAATGGGAAACAAAAAGGAGGTGAAGACTATTATCACCAACAGTACAAGACACCTTCTGCATGAATCGCAAGCAGTTCCAGATCGACATTTCGAATCCCATTGCTTGATTGAGGCAGTGTCACTCATCCACCTTCTTATAGTGTTACTTTTATTATCGTTGCTACACGTATATGAACGATGATGATCATATCAAATAATTATGCGAAACGTGGATCGTACAGCCCAAATCAGAGAAGCAGATAACGAACGCCGTTAATCTAATGCAGTTATGAATATGATGGGACGGGCAATGCCTAGACATTAATTATTAAAAGGCAATTTACAGCATAATCGCCTATATTTCACGGTTGTAAAATTACCATAACGAAGAATCCACGTCAAATTACATGAATGTAGTTCAAAATAGACTTGTAAATATACAAAATTGTGTTTTTAAGTTTAAACTATAGCAACATGAAAGGAAAACTCACCTTTATGATAGGAAATAGCGTCGGGACCCGCAATGAGACATCCACCTACAGGTTCCGGAACACTAATCACCATATTCGCTTCCCCTTCGAGATTATCGTGCTTCCAAAGAGGTGAGCTGAGCTCTTTATCATCAATATTAAGAGTAACTACCTTTACATGGCGTCCATTATCGTCCTGGTATATGTAGGCAAGTGTAGGACGGTCTGAAAATATGTAGGACGGTCGACAATTTATTTATGCGGTACTACATCGGTTTTTCAGATAACTTGGCTAAAGGTGTTCATTCAGGAGCCGGATTATATTACCAAAGACAGAAGAGTTATAAAAACTCCGGTGCAACCTTCAAAAAAACTTTCAAAAACTTGATAATTTTTGCAAAAAGTTAACGATTACCAGGATCAGACAAAAATGCTACATCAATGATATACAAATCATCACATCTAACGTTGAAACCACGGAGATCCTTCCCTTCATTCCATTGGACTATCTTCAGAAGACCGTCGTATAAACGAAACACCATCAACTACAAGAAATATTAATGATAAAGTTGTTATCAATTATGCGTAAAGAATTAGTTTCTTTTCGTAAGTAAAGAACTCATTCACTTTTGCAACTCAAAAAATCTCTTGTATTTTATCTTCATATCATTAGTGAACCATGTTTTGTTAAGTAAATATAGCTAATGAATCTTACTCCGGATGAATGAACAGTTGCAATCATTCCTGTTTCTGATGGTCTTCCAACTCGATCTACAATGTGCCCTGAAGCTCGTGTACGCAACTCGCTTGTTGATGTCCAACGGATTATAGCCAAATGGTATTTTGCTGTCAGAATTAGCAAGCTATCCACATCCTACAATTTGTCCAACTTTCCTATCGATTCCTCTCTCAGATGTAAACTAAGAAAGTGAAAAATGGTTGCCTTCTTTGCTGATTAAACTGACGATATACCAATAATTCAAATTTAGAATTAGCAACAAATATAATAAGTTGAATTTTACTAGAATCTCAAAATCTGAAAACCTCTTTCATTTTAGCCACTGCAAGATAGAAAAAAAAACTGCGAATCAATAAATCAATCATTTTATTATTAGTCCACAATGCTTCAATGTAGAGGTCTGTGATACCAGTTAGTGCTCATTCCAGATTACCATTACAAAGATATATGAAAAATAAGAATCCATACCTCACCCGGCGCCCTGAACAGTTTTATTGTTGCGATGCGCCCGAATACTGGACATTCTCTGTGTGGTTTCAGTCCTTCCGGTGTGACCAAAAACAGCTCCACGCGATTGGTTTTTGCTAGCACTAAATTTAGTTCCGTAGGAACAATGAAACTACCAACTACAGCATGGGTTACCACTGTTGGCTTGTAGGCTGTCACAATGTAGTTGAGGGCCATTTCAGGACTCTCTAAAATTTCAATTAAAATTTCAAATTTCAAATCCAACCACCCGATTAAGCACTAGTCGACGGAATCTCTATATACTTGTAAGCTTAGCAAAAACTGTACAAATAAAAACGATGAAATAAAATCATTTATAATTTCAAAAATCAACACAATACTCACTTCAAAGCAATCTTTTAATCTCCAACATTCCACTCAATCAAACACAAAGTTCATGCAAGCCCTTAGTGAAAACTTTATATCTCAAGTGGAAAATTATGGACGAAAATTTTGATCAACTTTTTAAATTCAACATTAAAATAAAGATAATATAATCTCCATAAGACCTCACCCGACTGAAAGACATGCTGGAATGAGACACAAGGTAACAATAATACTACTGTTGTGGAATTTGTCCACGAATCTTAGATCACTTGCAGAATTACGTTAAGGCGCTCGATCTGAATATAACTGATCAGCCCTGGAACATTCTAATGACGCAACACAGTTAATGTTGCTATTCAGATGGAATAAGTAGACATGTATTCCATGAAGATTGCAGTTCAGTACTTGTGTTCATGAACTTTACTGATATTTAGTTCAGAATACCATCATAAATCATGAACTTTCCATTTCTTTTTCCTGATAGATCAATTGGACCAAAGCGGGGGATTGCCTGTCTTGCTATTTAAGATTGCAAGGTGAATCTTTCTGCGCTTTTGATAGCTTTTTCTATTGAATTTTAGGAATGATATTGCATTTATATCTACCGCGTATCATTCCATGAAATTGTCATGCGTATGATGCCAAATTTCTATCCCATCTGGATGATTAATATTAATGGCGTTAAAAATCGTACGTGCGGTGTTAGATTGCTCCAGTTTTGTCAATACTTTTGATATTTCCACAAAATCGTCCCGATTTATTTTTCTCCGCACTTAACTTGAATACGCGGAACTTTTATTCATCGCAATTATTGGAAATGATTAGATGTGCGGAAAAAACTGAATTGTCTCATTTAGAATCAGATCACAATCGCTTTGATAACAGGCTGGCATTGTTATCTATTTCGTTTTAGCAATGATAAATCTCACAAGATTAATCTCTTCTGACGTTGTGATTACTTCGATTAATTAAATGTATTTCAGTAAGATTAAACGCAGAAATTGCTCAATGCAAGAAAATGATTTAAAAAGAAATGTAGCAATATCAACTGAAAATTAATTTATGCTACCAAAATTTCAGGAAATTTTAATATTCCAAACAGCACCTTAAAATCCGATCAAACTTTTCACTTCTTTTTAGCAGAAATGTAATCAAACTTAATGTAAACTGTGAAGGAGAAAGTTCTTACAAAAAAATTCAACTGTGTGGTTTAACATATTTTTGCTTTTACGGCTAGATGCTCAAATTAGCAGTGGAAATTGTATGATTTTTCCTATTCATTCAATAAAAGTATGACCTCAAAGTAAAATTAATATTGAATAAGGGTCAAAACTAGGTTAGATACTGATTACGTCAGATGGCATGAGGACAGCATAGAATCAGACTACATCTATTATTACATAATTCCCGCAAGTGCGAATGTTGTTTGTGGGAGTAAAAGATTGTGTGCATTGCGGTGCTGTTACAAACATCGAGCAGAAATCGATTCGAAGAAAGCACCTCACTTTTAAAGCTGAAAATGAAATCAGCTATTGCTCCTTCAATAAGCTTTTTATACTTTCATAAAATTTAGTTGACAGATGGATAGAGTAACGTTCAAGTTCCGAATCAACGTTGTAGTCATTCATTTATCATCGCATCCCCTGCAATTTCCTTATCATCGATAGCTACAATTTTGGATTATTCTATCCTAGTGGCTTAATGACAATTCTGGGCTTTTGGTATGGTAAGTAAGCGTCTGGCATTTACTAGTAATGAAATATTTATTCAAAATTAGTTTGCACAATTTAGCGTGCTGGAACTTCAAAGAAAGTTTCAGATATGCTACCAATAATTGATATTTAAAGATATGTTGCTGATTAAGCAATGCGAAAAATTTCATATTTCACGCTTGTATGACATTTTGTTTGCTATAACAATTTTCTTATATTATATTATTGATTATTTTATCAATTTATTTCTTTCTCTTCCTTACAAAACTTTACTTGCTAAGTGATTTCTCTTCCCTACACAAGTTTTAATCATTTTCTAATGCACACCTCATAAATGTCAAATTCTGTAACAACATATTTCATAACTTCGCTTAATCAATTTTCAAGCCTACTAAAAATGTCAAATCTTTCAAATTCAATCATTAACATACTTTTACCAAATATATTCTCATCAATTCATATTTTCTTTTCTCACAGCTTTTTACGAAATATTTCGGCAAGTACTTATTCAGTTCAATTTCCCAAAACTTTCTGTAGAAAATATAATATTTCCTCGTTTTTTTGCAATGCTTATTCTGTGCCAAAGGATTAGACATATTTATTGTTTCTGAAACTTCAAATGATCGTCCCGCAGCATTCTTACTAAATAAATAGGAATTATCTTATATCAAGATTTATTATTAATTCATTCACGTGTGTGAATAGATTCATTTAATATCTAAGCTATTTCCGGTGATCAACTCATGGCTAGCCGGATACGTCTCATTTTTTCCAAAAATTGAAGCTATTATTCTTTTATTATTGAGAATACTAGTCTTTCCCCTCATATGACAAGTACGGATACGCATCAAATGATCTTTTAGGCAGCTGGAAAATTAATCGAAAGCATGAAGATGAATTTTTGATTCTGAAAAAAATACTGGAAATGAATTGTTTCAGTTTCAGTTGTAATGCTTTGGCAGTTAACAATTAATTGGTTACGAATACCACTACTGCTACTGCTATCATCACAACTACACTATGGTTCATCTGCAGAACAACTTACAATAGAGTAAATTTTCACTTCCATTTCGATAATTTTGTTTCACATTACTAGCTTAAGGTTTGACTACGAAAAAAAAGTTCCATGTTTGATAATTTTCATCTTAGAATTGTCAGTCGAAGCTGAACTTTTCAAATTAATTGAATTTCGAAATTTCTACAGAGTACAAAAGTGGGCCAATCTTTTGAGTGAGCATCTGCAGGAAATGTTTAGTGGTGCTACCAAGGAAACTGATATCGTTGCGGTATGCTTTTTGTTTCTGTTTTTTTTTTTTTTTTAGCTACAATATTATTGAAAATGGCAGAATGGCGATTTTTTTGTTCCTATCTGTCTAGTTACAAATTTCATCTATGCAGTTCTTCTACAAATTTTGGGTTAAAAGATTCTGGACCCAAAGTTTGATTCAGCTTATGCTCATGCATTTCTTAAAAAATTTGATTTCATGGTTTTAAATATTGCATGAAGCATGAAATAGCTAATACTAAGCAAATAATTTTTTATCAAACTGATTTTGTTATAACAGGATCATTACAGATGTACAAAAATTACGGTGAAGTTGAAATATTTGACCCTCGAGTAGAGCTTAAAAGGGCAAAAAATGCAGTCGAGGCATATTTAAAGCGACGTGCTAAAATTGCTTGGGTAAGTCTATTATTTTCAATTTTGACGATTGTGAAAATGAAATCAATAGTGAAGATGAACCAAAAATTATCATTTGGAATTGAAACTATTCAAAACAAAATGGACCAAATTAATCTGACTCTGCACAATTTATCTGACTAATTTGAATGAAATATACTGAATGAACTAATAGTTTGAGTTCCATTTAATCCATAACAAAATTTGTATTTGAATTTAAATTTTAGTTAAAATTGTATGTGAAATTCAGGAAGCGAAAGTGTCGCTGGAATCACGCCATTTCGCTAATCTCACTGAGTGTGATGTAAATGATCCGACGAGCTCTCATTTCATACGCTTCATGGCAGCTAAGCAAGAAACTGATGCCGCTCGAGTGTATGTGCAGGATCGTACAGCTGGTGTGATCGAGGTAATTCTCCGAATATTTCCATTTTCGATTATTAAACATTTATTTCTATGTAAAACATAAATGAGCACCAAAAAGTATCTATTTAGGGAAATGGAGCCAGAAAAATCCAGAAGTCGAGTAGAAGGTTGTCTACTTTTCTGGTCTTCATTACTACAAATTCATATGAAAATATCATTTCAAATGTCGGGTCGTTTCACTTTATGACCCTATCTGTCGCTGTAGTTTAATTAAATTCAATCATATCAGTTTTCAAAAATACATTCTGTGTATTTTTGCAGGTAAATAGTACACGATGGTTTAATTTAACACTGAATGCTAATTTGTACGGAATTTCAACAAGTTCACTCTCTTCAGCCGTCCATGTTCCAACACCGGTCTATGACCGAAGTAAGAGCGTAGCTCAGTTTAATATTTTAAAATTGTAATAATTTGCTTATTGTATGAGTGGAATTCTTCCACATTCTATTATACTTGAAATAAATTAATATGTACTGTACAACAAACCATTACAAGAATCGCCAAGAAATTTAAACATTTCGTATTATTTCGCTTTCTTGATGTGATGCTGATGGACTAAGTCTATTTTTAAATTTATAAAGAAATAAATAAGCTAAAAATCTTCAGGTCCGGAAGTGTTGTTGAAAATAGATTGGTCTGATATCGATTATTTATACCGAGCAAATCAGGAAGAAACGCATGATCTCGCTTTCCAGATGTTTTGCTCTGAATCAGGATTTATGCGCTATTATCCGGGTAGATATCGATTTACACATTTTGCATCACTTATCGAAAGTTTCATATTATTTTCCTTTTAGTTTTTGAAATTGGATTGTCATTTTTGGACATCTTTGAAGCTGTTATTAGGATTGTGATATCTTAAATTAAAATTTCATCTTGATTGCAAGATCTTTGATTGACCATTTCATTTTGCAGCAGTATCGTGGGTATGGGACAATCGTGTAGAAAAACTTGACTTATTCGACTGCAGGAGTACGAAATGGTAAACATGGACATTTTTATAAAAATCATTCTTTTCCTTTTTTGGTCTATGCTATGATATAATTGTTATGTATTTGTATCACATCCCTTTTTAATTTTTGTGGATTGAAATTATTTCAATTTTCTGAAAAAGCTTTTATAGTTGAATGTCGTAGAAATCTGTGTCAACATCTTCATGCAATGATTTTAAAAACTGCCACAATAATTATTTTTGATACTTTCTTTGTTATTTTCTGACTGAACGCAAATTTCGATTGTGTTTTCAGGTATATAAATGCTGCAACGCTATCCAAAAATGTAATTATAATGTTGGATATGTCTGGTTCAATGCTTGGACAAAGATTCGAAATAGCCAAACAAACCGTGGAAGCAATATTAGAAACACTCTCCGACAATGATTTCTTCAACATATTACTGGTCATTACTTTTCTCAAATCGTTATTTACTTCAGAAATTGAATTTGAGTTCGGAACTTTTAATGGATGATTTTTTCATACTTTTATTTCTAATATAAAAATTGTTTTACAGTTCTCAAAAACGGTTGGTTTCTTAGATGAATGTAGCGAAAAGGCCGGTTTATTACAAGCAACAGTTCGTAACAAAAAGGTATTTTTCTTGTGCATTTTCATTTTCTCATTTTCTTCTGTTCAACTAAAGATCACTTTTTTAGTTAAATCTTATGATCGAATTAATTCAATGTATTATTTCTCTATTTTAATTGAATGTTCATTTTGAATACCGTATTTAAATTTTAAGAAAATATGTTCAGCATGCCTGGGATAATGTTTTAGATGCTACGGGCACGATTGAATGGTATGTCATCAGAGGGTAAGGCAGAATATGAAAAAGGGTTAATTAAAGCCTTCGAAACATTGATGAAAGTAAGTTTTCTTTTCGTGAAGAATTTTTTTCAACACATAATAAGTTGATTTTAAGATATTTAATTAAACTTTTTTGTTGCTTCAGCTTTATGTTTGATGTGCTTGTTGTGAAATTGCTTGAAACTAAAAGAGAAAGGCTTACATTTTGACGCTTTTGTAAATAGTGTATATGCCTGCTACTTTCAAATTATTTTGCTAACGTTAGAGTACCAACGTTAACTATATTTTAAACTACGTTTGTGTGTAGTCTTTGGAAACATGTATAATTTTAAAAATAAATGATTATGGATTTACAAGCTTTTCGGATACATATAAATCCATTTCATTTGACAAAATGCTCTTACTAAATTGATTAGCCTGGAAAAGGTATCGTGTTATTCGTTTCTGTCTTTTTTTGTCTATTATCGTTTGCGCTTCATCCACATACAGCTTCCCGGATCGGTCAATTTTACAACAACTGAAGAATTGGCAATTCGTCGGGAGTTAGCTGGTGGTGTACTACCTGCTGATGTTCATTACATCGCTGTTCAAGATCATATTCTTGTGATCCCGAATCATCTTTACCAGGCAGTAAGTGATGATATTATAAGCAACATAATATTTGTACAAGCTTATCCTTAAAAAGTAAAACTAAACCGCTGATCACTGACTTTTCGCATGTACTGCTTTTCTTCATGTTTTTTTGTTCATACTGCTTACCAATGTTTAGTCACCTCATAGGAATGCTTGAGCATCACTGTTGCAAACAGCATCATCGTATTTATGAATCTAAGAAATTTGGATTTTAACTAAATGTCGAGTTGGATAACAATATCATTATGAAATTTTCAAAGTAACTAAAAATTTCATTTCTTTAACAAATCATAGATATTGGTTTAAAATTTGGATGGAATGACGAAGTTGTATGTACCCATCGCTTTTTGCATAGATTAAAAGAGAGCAGAAGAGAAGCTCAATTTTTTGAGATTCATAGTTATTGTTGTTTTGTGTTGAGAAAATGGACGGAAAATTAAAACGACGCTGGGTGGAAATTTTTGGGGAATTCCAAACATTTAACAAATTATCATGAAATATCGGTATTGTACAAGGAATGTAGATATTTGGCTTTATTACAGATGCGTAATTATACGGGAAAGAAAACACGGTTTGGTTGTAACGATATCATTATGCTAATTACTGATGGAGCACCCAATTATTTCAAACAGATTTTCCATCTATATAATAAAAATAAATCGGTGAATGACTTCATCACTTCATGTTAGATATTGTCGAATATTACAATACTCTGATATAGTTCACCCAACTGGTCACTTTATATATTGAATATGAGATATCAGTTGTAAATTTCGCCGTGTAAATCTTACTTAGTAAACTTGGAAACTTTAATTACGAGGATTGCGTTAAATGGAGTGGTGATGTTTTGTAGGTTCGTTTCTTTTCATTTCTGATAGGGGAAGAAGCAACAGATGTGACACAAGTGAAATGGATGGCTTGTGAAAACAAAGGCTTCATGGTGCATATCAGTAATTTGGCTGATGTACAGGAAAAAGTTCAGGTATTTCAAAGTTACTTATACTTATATCTATCAATTGTAGTTGTGATATTTACAACCCCGGTCAAAGGTCAAAGCTCTCGGTTCAAAATTATTTTGAAATAAAGAATGAGTTCAGCACTTCATAATTTTATTACCTATTGACTTTTGTCGAAAGCGGATCAGATATTATGGTCCGTTATTTGCTTGTTGACTATAGTCAACAAGCAAATAAGTCAATAAGTTTAAAATTTTGAAAATACATAGGAAAGATTTATTAGATTTTTAGCATTATATCAAAGTAATGAGTCGGCCGGTCGGTAAGCATGGTGCAAGTTTTGGTGAAAAAGATGCCATTTGGAGTGGAATATACAAGGAACGATTGGTAATTTAATCTTCCTTCGCTTTTTATGAAGATATTTATGATAAATATTCATATATTCATATATTTAAACTTTCTAAAATATTGATGAAAGGTGCAAGTTTTTGTTCTTTTTTTAAATAAAAAAATCTGCGAAGGTATAAGAAAATATAGGAAATTTGTATAGAAAAACAAAAATTTTTGAATTTCTATAGATAAATGGATTTTATTTGTTTTAGCTAACAATCAGTGAAAGCCCAGTGAAGAAAGTAAGTCATAATTTTTTATTATTTTTAGCTTTTACATTGTAACTTTTCTTTCAATTACTTACATTTCTCATAAATTACCAAACCCTACCTCATTTATTTTAATAACTGCATTTTACAGAAAGCCCGGATCAAACGTGTGGATCCAAGGGTTAGTTAAGTATTCAGAATTTTATATATAAAATTCCTGATGCTACATTTATATTACGATTTTCACCACTTTTATTTTTCAAAAAAATTAAGAAAGGTGAGGTTAGAACTGTTTCGATATTGAGATTTCTGTTTTTAATCAATCACTTGGATGGTAGAAGATTTCAAGGCTGAATGACCCTCTAAATAGATACAAGAAAACAGTGAAGATAATCAAACTATTCTTTTTCTCACCATATCACTCTTATCCAGTCATTATCTCTTTGTTGCTTTTAATTTTTCCAACTTCTCATTCCTACTACGAAGCTACATTTGGATTTAGAACGGCTTGACATGTTATCGATAACCAAGGATGTTTTTGTTTATTTTTAGACAGAAATGTTGGTTACAACGGTAAGTTATCCTGTGATCAAAGATGAAGAATTGATGGGAGTTGCTGCCGTTAATGTACCGGTCATTGAGTTGGCACAACTCGTCCATACTGTAAATGTAAGCTATGTTGCATTCGTGGAGGATAAAACTAACATCCATATAACTACCGAGATTTTCCGGTGTAAGTGTAACGATAAAAAAGTCAATCTTCGATTTGTTCATAAAGTTTATAAAATATTATAGTAACCGAAATAATGACATTGATTGATTCAGTTTTCTTTTTTTAGAAATTTATTAATTTACAGTTTGGAAGTCGAAGCTACGCATTTATGTTGGATAATAATGGTTATGTGATGTTTCATCCACAAATGCGCCCTCTGGTAAATGGAACATTGATCGTAATAGCATAATATGATTTTTAATGCTTCATTCATTACTTTGATCTTTAGGTTATTATGATAAAAATAGAAGTCCTTAATTCATATTCGCTGTAGAATTTATTTCTATACCAGTTTAGAACACGTTTTATAGGACCCGGAAACAAAGCAAATGAAATTGAATTACAACAATATTGATATTCTGGAACTCGAAGTGCCACAAAATCAACAAATAGTTAGTTTTCTGTCACAATTTTGAATAATGATAAACATTGAAACATTGAACGTTTGATGTGATAGGCTTATTCAGGGTACCTTCTGCTCTTCTTGTCGTATTTTCTCTTTAATTTTAATTTATATATCTATTGGCAGATTTTTAGTTAGACGATCATTTATCAGTGATGAATCGTTTACAATACGATACTAGTGCGGTAAAATTCTACTCCATTGCTGGTTTCCTCTTTGTTGTAATTAGTTGTAATTGCTGCATGCTATGTCCTTCCCGTTTGTGGTTTTCTTTTTTTCCTTTTGAGTATTGAATTCATCCAGTTGATTTCATGAGAGTTATTTTGAAAAATTTTAGGACGATTTTCAATTAACTAGAAGAAATTGAAGCTTGATGTTTTGCACTTTTCTTCTGTCTTTTGAATTTTTTCATCGGTACTTGCACACTCAGCACTTGTGCTTTTGCCAGTTCTGTTGTTGTTGCTCTTGTTTTGAACGAATTTAAATTACATCTTGCCTTCTATATTTATCAATTCAAAATTTCTTTTTGAAGGAAAGAATTTTCATGATTATATGAAATAAAATTTGGAAAGGATAAGTTCCGTTCTATGCACTTATATTGATTTACTTAATTGGTTATTTTGAAAGGAAAGTTTTGATTTAATATTTCAGATGCGTAGTTCAATGATTAATTGCGATAATGACAAGGCATATACCTTGGATATATTGTATGCAACGGCCAATTTGGTAAGCTTATTCGTTTCTTTTAATGGTTGTTTGTTTAAATGATTGGTAATGCTGGCTGCAGGAACGTGTATATCGTCAATCCAACAAATATTATTCGGAATGCCTGAAACAATCACTTTTCACGTATGTTTTTTTTACTGAATGCTTCAGATTAATAATTTTTGATGATTATCTGGATTCGGAAAATCCTAAACAGTTTTTGATTATACAACATTGAAAATTTGTCTTCTGTCAAAATTATTGCTCCATCACTTTGATTGCAGTATCGGATTAGCAGTAGTGAAAGGTGATGAAAAACGAATAAAACCAAAGAAAGAAATTAACTACGGTGATGTAAAGCTACTATGGTATGATATGCCAAACTGGCTGATGCATCCCACCTGGTGTGATTTTTTTTTTGATTTTTTAAATGAGCTTTTGATATGATTGAAAGACTTGTTAAAATGCAAGCGAATCACTTGTTCGACATTATTGATATTCGTATGTTCTTTTAGCAATATCCATTTTTCAGGCGCTATTGCTTACTGAATGACCGCGACACACAGTTAACTCCTGAGGCTGCATTTCGTGAATATGTTCGAAAAATGCGTGCAGATGGGCGTCTGCCTAAGCTTTGTGAATATCGAAAGCCTCTCATCGACAGGTTCCTGTTTGACATGAAAGCAACAAATGGTTTAACAAATTTATGGGATGTTAATTGGAAGGATAATAAAAAGTAAGTTTAGAAATAAGTTTGGAATAAAAAAACCAATCATGCTTATAAAATCCATTATTGTTTCAATATTTTTTTGTTTTAACTTGTAATTTATATTGTTGATCTCATTTATCTTAAGGTATTCTTGTTGTTAAGATTATTATTAAAATTTTTACTATAGGAAACAAATTCATCTTGTTTGGTTTGCTACCGCTTCGGGTATGGTAAAATATTGGGACGAATTACCGGATGGATTGACAAATGTCAATCCTAACTTACCGCCAACAATAGTACCAGAAACCGGATCGGTACCGAAGCCAACAATAGCTTCAACAGGCGCTCAAGCAATACCGAAGCAGCAAACGTTAGTTTAAAATTGTATTATAAACCATATTAGTTTTAGTATTATTGAAAATGTTGCGAAAGTTTTAAGAAATTTTATTCTATTTGTAGACGTGATTTAGTTCTAGACTGTTGGTTCTAACTTATAAAGCTTGTAGAGTTCGAGCGAATGTGGCTAAAAACTCCAATCTGGAAAAACTAGGAAAAGAATAGTGTTAATTTAAGGGAAATCTGATTGAATTGAATTTATCATATAATTAGTTTGTTATTTATGAGAATGTTTCATGCGTACCCGATTAAAATTTTTGAATATGAAAATGAAATAGCAAATGCATTGTCATTTTCAGAAGCTATCAGCATTTTATCAAAGACTTAAATCGCCGTTCCAGTGAAGATCTATACTTTCAACGTAGCATTCGAATGCCTGGACGTTTGGTTGTTGATATAAACAAGGAAAGTATGTATCATCATCACCGATCTTTGTTAGCAGTAAACATAATGTTTCTGGATCAAAAGTGAAGCATTTATTTAGCCTACCTTTGGTATGAAGAAGAAAGTCAATCAATATATGGTCGTCCAGAAAATATTTCGCTTCTTCTAACGGTCACTAAGGCATTGGACATTGATGGTGCATTAGTTGGTGTGGTGGGATTGGAATTGACTCTCGACTATATGGCGAAAATAATGAAAAAGTTTGGTTGTGGACCACAGGTAAACAAATTCCTATTGTATTTTAATTTAAATCGAGTTATTTCAAATTAAGTTTTGCAAATAATTCCTAGAACAATTTTTAATTTCTGGGACAAATTTTGAAACGATATTTTAATGCAGGATGAGCGTCGATGGTGTTTTCTGTTGGATGAGCATGCATATATTGTTTATAGCAGTTTGAATACTTCCATGAGTAGCAGTAGCGGATTTTCCGGAGATGAAACAAGAATGCCAAAAAATTTCGATTTGTTAGGACGTTGGTTTGGATCGGTCAATCGAATTACAGAAAGAACGATGACGCTGTTGTTGAAAAACAATTATTATACTGAGTATGCTCAAAAAATTTTCATAGATTTTTATAGTATTCGATAAAAGATTTCCTGTCATTGGGAAGAATATTTCAGCTCAATTACTGGTCAAAACTGTTTCGTTGAAAGCAATTAAAATTAAATTAATTAAAATTACTTTTTTACAGAGCAGTTTATGTTGATTATCAAGCAATCTGTAAACAGAACGAAATGCTCATGTATACTGCTGGTGCGTCTTTTAGGGTAAGGTATAGGACTGTCAAATATATCGATTATTATGCTATGAATATATTCGAAATTTTAAAAACTGGAAAATGAGATGTGTTTGAGAATCATTTTTTCCAATGCGACAACTTAAAAGCAAAAGCATGATTATCTTTCAGGTTAATGCAATATTTGGATCGCTGTTGCAAATTTGGAGTCGATTGTTGGCATTATTGCAAAATTTTGATATTATTCAAATATTCACATCATTAATGCATCCTTATGTTGATGGTTTGATTTAAATTTCTAAATTGAAATGCAACTGTTATCGCCAGATGATCAATTCCTAACTTCATGCTCAACGTCGTAATCTTCTAGTGAGAATTAGGTCTTATTATTATTTTAAACTTCAAAATTTGTAAAAAGATGAGATAATGAAATCGGATGTAATTTAACCATGAAAAACATTAAAAAAGACATCCTTCAGCGTATACTGCAACGTTTACTGGTGATACCGATACATTTGCATGCGATAAAGCAGCAAAATACTATTTGGCAAATTGGGGTATAGAGAATTGGTCAACCAATGGGTCGAAGCGGGAAATGCCGAAATCATCGGCGCTAATTGCTGATAATTTATCTGAGCGCCCATGCAAGCATAATCCAGCCAAATGCGCTGTGTAAGTTAGCTATTTATGCATCTGTATGATCGGATTTTTTGTGGCTCGGGTTTGAGCTAACAATATCCATTGCTTCCAGAAAAATGTATGCTCATTGGGTACCAAATACCAATTTGTTGTTGGTCATTATTGTGCAAAGCAATCCGGCATCAACTTCCTCTGTTTGCTATGATGAAACACGATGTCCACTTTCCGCACCGCCCGAATTTACGATTGCCTACAGTCAGGTTAAAAAACTTTCGTTTGAACTTAAAGATTCAAGTGTTAAAATCAAAAAATAATGATTAATTGGTAGAAGAGTAAACTAAATATTTGTAGGAATTTTTTATAATGAAATAGATGTTCATTTATACTGGAAAATAACCAGTAATTTCAGTTTTCGGTACAAAAAATGGTGTGGCGAAATTTTTTATTTGCGTATTATCAATTAGTATTTAATTAATTTTGCAGGTTGATAACGCTTCAGACAAGCAACAGATGAGCGCAAGTACAAACGTAGTGGATTCATTTTCCAAAGATGTTGACGATAGGAGATGTCGACATGTTCATGCAAAGCAACGTAAATCGCCGTCGAAATGTATACATTCTGACGAGGTCAAACTCACTAATTTTAGAAGAAAAACTTGTAATTTGAAGTTTACCGTCATCTGGTAAATGCAGTAATACATTTCAAAATTAGTCTCTTATTTTCTACGCTTCATTTGAACTTTAGCCTTTGAGACATTCAATTTTAGGAGGTACAACTGTTTTTGCTATGTTCTCCAATTCTGTCAGTTATATGATGTAACAGAGTTTTATTCTACTTAACAATAAATCACATGGATTTTTATCAATCTGATAATGAGGTACATAATTGCTTTTTTTCGTTTTCAGGATGAATCACAATATCCATGTTACCAGATGGCATCTCGTTTGGTACCATTTGGTACGAGAATTCCTTTACTGATTGCTATCATTTGTGGAATAGCATATATCATATTATAACTTACCAAGTTATTACGAAATGTGTTAGAGTAATTTGTCTGTGATAACAAATACGCTCCATTGATGGTGCTAATTATTGTCCAGTGAGGAACAATATTTTATAATGATCTTCACTTCGTTACTTTTCCTGTATTCTCAGCAACAGATCTGATAAGATATTTAGATCGATAAAATGGAATCTAGAAATCAAATTACTAAATCTGTTCTTGTTCAGCATTATATTGTTGTAAGATAGAAAAATCAATCATGATGCTTTCGTCTGCAAAGTTGAATTGGCTAGGTTCCACGAAAAGCCACTTTTTATTACTGGAGGAAATGTATTGGCAAATGAAGTAGATACTTGAGAAAGAATAACATGCTCTACTGATATTAGTGGAATATATTCTACGGATTTTATTGCAGGAAGGTAAGCCGTCCGTCTAATTATTCTTTTTTTTTGCTTCTGTTTAGGATCTTTTTTTAAATTACTAAAAGGTTACCAAATATTTATTTTTATTCTGACTTTATACAAAGTACGATATGTAATTTTAATTGGAACTTTGTAAATTCAAGTTTCATTTCTGAATAATTGTAATCCGCACTTTTATTGTTCAATTGAATTTAATTGTCAGATTATTATATATAATTCATTCGAAGTGCTGAAGCAGGTACAATAAATTTGTAACCGTAATTGTATGACATATATACTGGTTTAATATGCTGAATACAGTGGAAATGAACAGTGCTAGGTGGAGTTGTTAAATTGTTAAATTTTAAAATTAGCAACACAAAGATGTCGCGTGCAGCTTTCGAAATCAAAACAATAACGTTTTCATCTCAATTTCAAGCTTTTTTTGCACTTTTGAAACAGGAATTAAAAAAAAGGTATTGAAAAATGTTTCACCCCCTGCAGTCAGCTCTATCTGATTTTTTACGGATTTGAGAGAAACAAAATATAAGATAGTTTGAGTTGAAATTGAGTACCAATCCTTGTGCCTTTCTATCAATTTAGCATATCAGTGAGAGGAAACAGAGAAATAGAGAGAGAGAGAGAAAGAGAGAGAGCAAAGAGGTACTCTACTGGCAATTAATCTTAGACGACTGATGGGAATTTGTTCGAGTATTTGCTCCGTTTCCTTTGTATCCGTGCGATTATAATGGCAGAGTGAGTAGCAGCCTGAAAGCATAAGAGTAATGGCGGATAGCGGTAAGCTGTCAATCGACGATATAAATTCGATCTGTTCCGGATGAAAAAAGAACTGCTCTTGCTGACTTCCCCGTTCAATTAAAAATCGACCCACTAAGAAATGCTTCCGATAACAACCAGTTTCAATTCACAATTCATATCCAAGCTCCCTTTCTCTTCCTCGCTTCCTTACCCTTTCCCAGCTTGCTTAGCCTTTCAGCTATTGCTCCCTTTTCTTACTCACCCATTATTCGCTGTCCTAAAATTACCAGCGACTGCGATTATTCTTAAACCAACGGTAACATTTCATTTCACTCTTTACCACGAATCCAACGGTAATTTTCTTTTTCTTCCCGTCCTATTTCTTTTCATCGAATGTCTGATAATACCAGTGAGATTAGAATTTAATCATAGAGATTACTACTAAATTTTTTATCCAATTCATTAATCTATTCATTTTGTATATGATGTAAATCGATTAGCACTGAGAAATATTCCCAAATTATTGTTACAATTTTCTTTTCGATGTCATCATTAAAAAGTGTTGCAGTTTAATTATTTCTGATTTGAAAATGAAAATAATTAACTACAACATTTTTTTTTTTTACATTTACAAAACTGAAATTTATTAATATTTAAACTTATTGCATATTCTGTCACATTCCGTGTTGTTGCACTGAAATACGAATAACATAGCATGAAAAGCGGAACGAAGAATGTTTTATTTCATATCTTTCTGATCTCAATGCCACTTCTAAATCATTTCATCGCAATCTGTCAAGTGAGCAGTTAAGATATGTATATATATATATACCACAAAATTCGCAATTTTAATTGCTTTTTTCATGAAAAAGTGCAATCATCGGAAAGAGTAAATTTTTAAAATGCTTACTTATTTTTCTTCAGATGCCGACAACCATCTTTGTGTAATATCTTTTGATCGGAAATATCTCTGTGTAATACCTCTTTGATCTTGAAAAGTCAGACTTCCTGATGACATTTCATGTACCTAAGAATTAACCGGAAAGTTCACTTTTATTTTGCTTTTGAAATTCCAAAAATTTTTAGATAACTTAAAATAGTGCAGTAAAAACTTTCAATCTATCTAAACTTGAAAGCACGAAATATACGACTTAATTATGATTTGTGTCGGTTTTTTTCCATGCTAAAGGCTGAAAGCTATCCAATGAAAATGTAATTTTAATTTTGAGGTATGTTAGTCGTATAAATTTGCCATCGTTATTTTCAGTGAAAAGAATAGCATTCCTTTTTCTCTGTTTTAAAATGCTCTATATTATTTAAAAAAAAATAATGAGATAAAAAGATTTCTTAAATAATTTTTGAATGTTAGAAGCAAATTTACTGTTCGTAATTATGTACTCTCCTAACTTCAAGATCTCTTAGCCTATCCACCAATTTGACCTTTTGATCCTATCCAACAAGAAGTTTGAAAGGGTCCCTTCACGATATTTCTTAGTCGTCATATAATGTCATGCATGCACTATATATAAATGATGGAAGGAAGAAGATGAGGTAGATAAAGGTAGATTAAGTACTGAAGCACATGAACAAGACAAGCCATAAAAAAACATGGAGTTTGATGACAGAGTTATAGTCCTGGATATATTTATCTTTCATGAGTGTTGGATATATCTCATCTTTCTTGAAAATTTAACAGAATGAATATTGCACAAGGTAAATGAAAAATTGAATGACTTCCATTTATTCCTATTGTTTGACTGGTGCAATTGGTTTAATTTTTCTTCATTTTTACTGAATATCCTCATTTTTTACTGAATGTCTCAAATATCCGAGACGATAAAGAAATACTCCGCGAATTGTCTCTTATTTCCTTCATATGTTGTTTATTCTGGACGACTTGAATATATTAGAGGATATTTTACAGGATCTACAAGTATTAACAACTAATTGAAAGTACTACGAATTTCAATCAATTGAAGAGAACGAAAACACATTGCCGATAGATTCACTTACTACTGCATCTAAATTTATCTAAATCGTTACTCATTTCTCTCAAAAAATTAGAATTGTCATGATATTATAGAGTGAAAAAGTTTTGGAATTTAGATAAAAATGGAGTGAATTAACAAGTAGGCAGTTGACTATTACCACAAAAGTCCTTGTTGCCTAATTGTTCATGAGTAAAGCAAACGGATAAACAAGTAAATGTTATTGCAACTCAAGTAAATTCCATCAGTATTTTTGTCGTAAGAAGGCGGAATCTTTAAGGGCTGTATTTCCATAGCGAAATGCGTTACAACAATCATAAGCGCTTAGGAGAATATAAATACTCTTATGGGCTCTTTAGATATCCGATTATCGCGGAAAAAATCTGAATTTATCTTTTCCCTTACATTTTTAACCTTCAATTTATCTTATTTGAAGTGATTCGTTATAGCTTTGACATTGATAACCAATATTCATAGCATCCATATTCATTCATTCCAACGTGCATTTGTTTCCACCTGCTGGAGGGAAAAAAATATGCATAGATGTCGTTCACTAACTGATATATTATTTTTTAAGTATATGTAAAATGCCTTATCATTGAGTTAATTTTTTATGAAATGAATATATTTGTATTGTGCCTTTCAAAATGATAATATTTTGTATGTAGTAATTAGAAATTTAATTTAATAATTATTTTGTATGAGATAATCAATGAGCATATGATATTTATTGTGATCTTTGATCGTCAGAAGTGTACCTACTTATCAGGCGATTATATTAATTGAAAACTTTCGAATTATATGTGAAATATAAATCAATTACACAAATGATGGCAATGATAGATTGAGAATTGAAATAAAACAGAATTTTTTTTCTCTTACAAAGGAAAGCATTTTAGGACTTTTACAATTTAATAGTTATAGTTTTAAGTATTATGCATATTGTGAATGTTGCTGTAAATTGCAGCAAAAAAAATTTTAAAACAAAATTTGAATGATACATTTTCATCTTCCCTTCTTTTGATGTTTTTGCAATAGTTAATTAAAGATCGAAATTTTAAGATATGTTTAGGGATTGGTTTAGTGGTACGTAAGTCTTGTTATTTGTGCTATCGGATATGTGCTACCATTACTGCTGGCAAAAACAGAATGAAGGAAATGCTTGCTGGGGTAGTTGATTATTGTTGTCTGTGATGTTGCTCTGCTTATGTGCTTTGGTACATTCACAGCTGATACAGTTAGCGCGTAAGTTAAATTTCAATTTTTCGAGTTTTATTTTTTATTTCATTCGAAACAATGGTTAAAAAAGATAAAATAAAATAGATGGATAAAAAAATTGATGCATCAATTTGTATGCATTTCCTGATTCAATATTTAGTATAATTTAACTGTTAATGGAGAATGAAAATAATTGAAGTTAGCTGAGAGTGACTAAATAATTAAAGAGAAGAATTACAATACTTCAATCATCAATTAATTATAGCGGATTAAGAAGTTGGATGAGATGTCAGATTATTGAGTTTCTATTTGAAACATGTTTCTGTTAAGACCAGATTTTCACTTTTGGTTTAAATCATTACATGTCAATACTTTATTATAACAGCATCATCCTTTGCTTTTACTTCTGGAGAACTTAAATACAGAGGGTTAAAAAACCTGGACAGAATATCGGATTATTAAATTTCTGGTGAAATTTCAAAAATGAAATTAGTACAAATATCGTGAAAGGCATTGCTCAAAAATTCAATGAAATTATTACTGTCATCATACTGAATTGTAGATATAGTTCATAATGATTAATTTAAAACTTCAAATAGGGATAGGATAAAGAAAAATAAGGAAATAAGATTTACTCTTGGAAAATCGATAAATTCACTCTGAAATTTTGATTAAAACGAAAAATTCGGACAAAGGTAAAATTCACTTAAAGTCACTGAAATCTAAAAATTTTCTGAATTTTAATCATTTCGAAATTCTTATACAACTTCAAATAAAATTAAATGAGTAAATTCTTTACGACAATTGGAAAAAAAATGGTATAAATCATATTAACTTAAAAGGACACTTATTTTTGGCTGACCGCTTCCATTCACCATTTTGGTTGATTGATAGATATATTTTACTCCCTTTTATCTTTAAGCTTTTCTTTTTTTATTGTTTATTATCTCAAATTCTTTTTTATTATAACTGCGGCTGATGGTTATGTTTATTTTGAAAGGAAACGAGAAAATGGTTTATTTTTTCTCAAGCCTGATTTTTGCGGATCAGCTTCAGAAAGATATGAATAGATCTACCGTGATAATTCTCATAATTTGAATGCAATACTATTTGATAGTCAATCAATCCGGAAATTTTTATACTCTTTAAATTTCAAATCAATCAATTCAAAAAAGTGCTCATATGTAATCATTAAATTTTCTGTGGAAAAATGCTACGGAAGATTTTGGTGTAGCTATCAGAAGATATCCAATTGATTGATTCTTATCCTGTTATCAATATTCTTATCAAAAGGGTAATAAATCTCTTGAAATCTTTCTGCTCACATCTTTCTTACGACTCTCAATAGCACGTGAATGTTTTTTGTTCCTTCATTTTTTGTTGAATACGAAAACTCCAAAATTCGCTGATTGTCAACTAGCATTATCTAGCACTATAAAAAGTTATCAGATAAAAGAATATTTATTACTTCTTCCACTCAATTACTTTTTTAGAACTGATACTCAGCCGGCTTGAAAAAATGAAGTCATTCTCTCATTCTCTTTAAAAATAATTACACTTATCATTGCTGAAGAAAAAGATGGTTTTACTAGCAAGAAAAAAGAAAACCAGAAAGAAGAACGAGAAAAAACTTACACTGAGGGAATGTCATTGATATTTTCCTGTCACTGATATATATTTGTTCATTTTTCTAATTGTTTCTTATGATCACTTCGTTGCTCATCGATCGGGTTGTCTCGAAGATATACTATATATCAAACCAGAACCATTGCTACTGATCTTATTTTTCCTAAATCACTGGCACTGGAATTTCAAATAATCTAATCGTTTTTTTTTTTTCGCTGCAATGATTCTCGTTATACTATGCACAAGCTTTTAATTGCAGCTTTACTAATATTTTGAATGAAGTTATTGAACCAGATGTTTGGAAGTTTCGGATTCTGTAATGTTCTTTTGATACATACGATTAGTTTGCAATAAATTTATGTAAAATTAGACGTAAACTTTTAAATCCTAATACTTCTGAAAACATTTCATTATGAGGCAGGATTTTGCATATTAAAAAAGTGTGGAAGTCTTATATTATTAGTAACAATCTCATTAGAATATATTTGTTTTGAAAATCGAAAATTTACATATTTGTTTAATATGATTGATTCTATTTGTCATCGTAATATCCTTCATTCAATTGATTAATTTATAGAAAGCACCGTGAGATGCTTTTGCGACAAACAAAACTGTGAAGATTCGTTGATTTGTACGGGCGAGTTGTGCTTGATTGGATTTCGCAGTGATGGTATTGTTAAATTTTCCGATTCTTCTTCTGATGAAACAGTAATATCAGTATTAAAATTTCGTAAAATTCATTGTTTTGTAATATCTAATTGATATTTCAGTCTTTTTTAGATAGTCAAACACATATGGAACAGCTATGTAGCAATACAGGTGATGCAAAAGTTCTGGCTAAATGTCAGCACAATTGGAATGAATGGCAAGAGGTTGGAAAGTATTTTACTTAGATGAAATGATCATGCTAATTGCTTCCAGTTGCTGGAAACAATTACCTTATGACATTTTTCAGGTATTAAAATTACTTCAAATAAACTCATTCACTATTATTTTCAGGTTTGCGCTTGCGAAGAAGATTTTTGCAATACATTTGCATATTTGCGCGGTTCCATTGAGGAAGAAAACAGTGATAATTTGGCTGATTCACAACGGTCAAATTTGATTGAGGTAAGATAAAAGGAAGGAAGAACTTTTTTCAAGTCAGTTAAAGGGACTGGATGTTAAATCACTGCAAAATACGGTCTTCGTAGATTTCAGGATGTGCGTAGTATTTAAAAATGTTTCAGTTGATCAATTTTCCCAGATTTTTTATTACTCATTTTACGGAGGTTGTAGATGATCTTCTATCTCAATTAGGTTTCAGGAACAATCATCAATAAACTCATTGGGAAGACGTCGTAGCAGTAATTTGATTATTCTGCTGGTGATTATCCCGTTGTCAGTTGGCGCTCTGGCGGTATGGCTTATTTTTATCAACTACCACTGCAAGATGTGTTGATAATTACTCTCACTGTGCATGATCTTCAATAGATACAACCTACATTCGACAAATCGAAATTGTCATCACAAATTTTGCGAGATCACAAAAATACTAGGACTGTTCGATTACGGTGGTATATTCTAATGACGCGTATTATATCAGTCGTCAGAATGTTGATTTCATTTCTCCCTGTCTTTCCAAATTACCTGTTTCTAATTTAGCCATTATCAGTCCCACATCTTGATAAGATGTTCAGATGAAATTATTTGGAACTAATTGAAATAACTAAGATATCAAAAAAATTTTTATAACATTTTCGTAATACAAGTATTAGTCGTAATGATGATAGATTGAGGGCTGATGATTGAATAAGAACTCGTTTATACTCATTTAGTTCAGTTCATGTAACAGAACGATCTTCAGAAGTTATTGAAATTTACAATGTAACATTCTGAACTAATGGCGTAACATGTTTGGATCACCATTTTTAAGATTATCAAACCTAACATAGATTTTTTTTTTATCAAAACTTTTTGGGATGACATTGTTTAACTAATAGAAGAGTAGAATTGGTTACGTATATTCTGTGACTTAGATTACCATCCGAAATATATATACATATATAAGATAATGATATAGTCATCTGAATAAACTGCATGAAAATGGGTTTATTTAACAAGCATTAGAGCTTATTTAGATAACATATATGATCTGGATATGTTTAGATAGCATTCTCCTGGTTAGTGTTTTGACTAATAAATGTTCCCAATTCAATCGCGATATCACATACAATAAGTTTATTTGGCAATTCAATGTATTATTTCTTTTTTCCCATCTTTGATTAGAATAAAATTCTTTCATAGAGTTCTTCTATACTGTTGCCTATTTCGACTTCTGTTGTTGTTGCCGTAAATTCTTCGAGATCCAATCCATTCCATCCTGCGAACAACAAACAAATTTATAGGATGGATATAGACAATACTAAGCGATATCAATTTATGGTACTAAAGAGATATCATTTAAGAAAAGCCTAATATTTTTTAACGAGAAATCTAATAAAGGCTCTAAGTAGCTTTTTATAGATCTTTATTTTTTTCTCAGAAATGTCGACTTTGAATTCTTCGAAGCCAAGAAGATGATTTCAACTGATTTTTTTGTTTGTTAAAAAATTTTATTTTAAATGAGAACGATAGATACCTTGATACCCTCTCCAGTTACAGCAGAACATCCTTGAATCTGCCAAGATCGGTCACGGATGGACAGTAGTTGTAAACCTTCTGCTATTTCATTTGCTTTAGCTGCCGTCACCAAATCCTTTAAATTTAAAAGATTATTGAAAAGACTTTTGTTTTCAATAATTGAGTTAGAATGTTTGCAGTACAGCAGAAAAATGATATCATGAAGATGAAAAAGATTTGCATAATTTATTTCAAGTAGGAAATTTGCAGAGAACTGACTGGAAAACACCAATTGTTTACTAAATATGAGCTCAAGAAAGTTTAAGGAAAATTAATTCAGCTTACTTGCTTATTAGCATAAACCAGTAGTGGGACATTTTTAAGTTTCTCTTCGTCCAGAAGTTCAAAAAGCTCCTAAAATACAATAATAAGGGTCTATCTGTTCAACATTTATTTACTAACACCGTTGAGAAAGTTTTTGGAAGTTAAACTGCTTGTCCAAGGAAATTACTAAAAATTCTCTATCCTTGAATAAAAAAACTTGTTGAAAATACTTCAGAAACTCTCTCAAATCTACCCTTCAAAGCATAATTTCTTATAACAAGCAATAGAGCCAATGTGTCAATGTCTCCTGCACTGGTGTCACTGAAAATACTTATAGACCATACATCCGTGTTTTTAGTACTATTAAGGTGTACTGTGCCTTTCCGTCTATTATTAAATAACTCTAAAAGGCGCCATTCCCTAACTGAACTTTAGCATGTATCCAGAGTTGGATGCAGTTTGTAACTGATAATGTGATCAAAAATTCAAAGAACTGATCAAAAATACTTTTTACCATGCCTGTTTCATCAAATCGTTTACGATCACAGCTGTCGATTACATATATCTAAAATCTAAAAGGCTGTTAGCAGTCAGCAATCGAGTAAAATTAATCACTGAAGTTTTCAAAATTCTACAGACTTTCATTTTAAGGGAAGAAAATCGATTACCAAAACATCGGTATTCTCGAAATAATTTTTCCAGTATGGACGAATCTTTCGTTGTCCTCCAATATCCCATACATTCAATTTCACATCATCAGATACTACGCTTTTAATATTGAAACCCTAAAATACCGAAATGTAGAACAATGCATGAAATTACCAAATTTTATTATTGCAAACAAAAGTTACGTAGAGTGAACAAAAAACATGTCACTTGTCTATCAAAAAACGTAGGTTGCACGCACCTGTGTGGGTGTAATATGTTTTATGTCTTCTGAAGCTAAATTCTTTAATATCGTCGTTTTACCAGCATTATCCAAGCCTGAAAGATATTAGAAAACCTTGTCAATATTTAAAACCGTTTCCTTATATGCGGAAAAAGTAAATAGATCAATCTGAAGCTTATGCGTGACATGTTTGATCTGATATGGATTTGCGCTGTCGCTATTATAGATGGTACATTGAACCAGTCTTGTACACAAGGTTTAAAGACTATATTGCAAAATTCACAAAGAAATTCAAAGCAATTTTCTTTTATTCAATTCGAAATTTTCCACATAAGCAGTATTGAAAGGAAGTAAACTTTATTCTGAACTTTTCGTGAACTTATGAAAATTATTTGATAAAATAAGGAAAATTACCAAGCAACAATATCCTGAAATCTTTCCCTGGCTGATTTTTGAATTTTCTGATCAATCCAAGCAGACCCTATAAACAGTAAGAAAATCAATAGAATAAATGGCTCACCAGACAAATTTATCCAGCAAATTTTATATAAATAAGTTACAATAGTTACCATTTAACTGCACATTCAATTTCAAAATTTTCTAGTAAAATCCTGAAAAGCCGGCGACTCAGAGAGTTTGACAAAATAATGATGATTCGACCGAATTTGTTGCCCAGTAAAGGAGGACTTTCGAACTTGAGACAGATTTAATGTAAGTTCCAGCAATGATAGCAATAAGTTTTTATGTTGGCAAGATGCAAATAGCAGGAGGAGTTTATAGAGGAGAGCCAAGAGCGCATAGTTACCATAGTGATGAAGAAGTGAGCCTAATACGAGAAAACCTATTAGCAAAGTTAATTACAGAATAATCTACTTAGTAACATTTCCATAGATTTTTCACGGTTTTAGATTTCATCATCTGGAGATCAAAGATAACCGTTGTATGCAACAAATAACACACTTCCCTATCGTCTCCCAATGATAAATAAGTCATTTCAGCAATATCACAGGATTGCCCTATTGCAGTAAAGTGAAATGCACAAAATTCTTTCTACCAAATTTTTTTCACACAAACAATGCAGTAAAGCAATGAAGAACTAGATTGAATTCAACTGGATCAAGTAACACATACAAATCTGGAGCTCCGTACACGAAATTGATACCGCAGAATGGAATCAAAAGTTTGAAGCTAATAACCTAACCTATTTTGAAAAAAAAAAACAAAGGTATATTTAATTAATGCCCAGTAGGTGGCTCAGTGGGATCTCTTAGAATTTAATATTGTAAGCAGTAAATAGATTTTATGAAATGAAAAAGCGACTGTGTTGTGATTGTTTATTTCTATCACAACTGTATACTGAAAATGTATGAAATCCGAAACGCAAATATGCTTACATCGATAGTAAATTAATAATAGTAACAGCAATAACTACACATCGATAGTAAATTAATAATAGTAACAGCAATAACTACACATCGATATGATCTTTCAAGTTACATGTACTGAATATGAAGCAAACGTAGAGGTAGGGAGTCTTTAATATACTGTTTACCTACATTTGGCTAAACAATTCCGGAAATGCTAATTTTACAACCGACTTTAAATTGGACGAACTACTGCTTTTACTAAACGTAAAACAGATATCTGAAAAATTTTCAGTTCTGAAACTGAATTTAAACATAGTTCCTGACTCAAATACATTGAAATTAACATTTTTATAAGATGACACAATAATTAACACTAATCAAGCTTACGATGCAAAATCAATTAATCAATTAATTAATGGATATGATCTTCGACATAATTTCATGACCACTGACATTCGGGAAAAATAAGCAAACAGAACTTCAACACCCTTGATAAAAAGCGGACCAGGATCACTCAAACTGTATGGTATATTCCAATAATCCTATGAGAGCAAACCTTTCCAAGCTCAAAAAAATTAACGTCCCTAGAACACTACCGTGCTTTTTTGTTTGACATCATGAGAATTATGATGGTAAGAAGCATTAAGTGGATTATAAACTATTAGTGACTGCTAGTTCAGGATAAAGAAAAAAACGCGAATAACAAAAGCACATGGCAACTGACACTGACTGTTTCACATTCCAAAGCTATGCAGGACAGCATAAACCATTAAATTCCAGCTAATCATAGATAGTCGTCCTGAGATCCGAATGCACCATGGGTGAATTTTTTTTTAAAGCAAAAGTAGGAATTATATCACATCTTGAGAAAGTTTTGAGACCAGCATCGCATCAATTTCAGTCTTTTATCAGCATTTATAATTCAAGAAATCTCATTGCAGAGATATTTAGTATCGAGAGCACAAGCATCGAACTCATAAAATCGATGGATGGATACTGACGGTCCAAAATGATGGCGTGTTAAATGAAGCGTCTCCTGAAGTCAAGTGAAAAAAAAAGTATTTTATGAAGTTTTGTACATGTCAAAAAGAAAAATTTTTTTGGCAAAAACAAATCTTTTTTTTTTGGATTTCTCAACCTTCAGATCTATCGGGAAATAATAAATTCCAATAGAGATGGCAATAAATATGTCGACGCACTTCAACTACAAACCAAAAGGAAGACAAACAACTATTCTGAAGAGTGCACTTATTTCAGAAAAAAAGACCATAATTTGCATATATTTACAATATGCAAAAAGTGATTGGGAAAAGTTACACTGTAGCTGATCTGGAGGATATGAAACATTACATAATTTACCAAATGAAATTCTAAGACGATCATGAATAAAAAATGCTCCCAGCAATGTTATACAGCCTTGGAACTCATAAAATCATTTTTCAAATAATAAATCACATTAATAACTTGAAAGTATAACTCAATAGATGTACATGCAATAAAAATTCTGAGGTTGATTGTCTTACAATCTAAAGCTCTGAGCTACTAATTCTTTATATTCCAGTAATATACGCATGTGAATGAAATATAGATTAGGGCACACTTTGGTAAACAGATACAGAAAATCCTAACACTGAAACTGACTGGCTGTGGTGAATAACCATTTATTTCAAAAGAAAACTGTATCAGTTAGTGCGACTAAATACTCTAATGCAAGAATAATGAAACGAAAGGAGGAGAAACTAATCAAGACAAGAATCATTCAATATAACTGAATCACTGCCAGTCATTTGTCAAAAATTACAAAATTAAATATATGAAATCTCTACAACGCTTTCAAGAATTCTTATTATCTTTTCGATCGCCTGTATGCCTGCCGTGCAATGCTGTGCCGTTCTGAAAGCCCAATAACTTTTAACTGGAAGTTTAATTTAGAAAGATTTATTCTTCAATAAAAAATCATACATATAACTACGATTTGATTTCAGAGCTTTTTTTTTCGCTGAAATATATGTTGAGAAACAAACAAATGAACGATGTAACCTGCGTTAATCGATGTCCAATAGCAACAGCACGGTGCATGCTTTCTTGAGTCAATGATGACAAGAAATTATGCCATGCCCATGTAACTGCATTGTCAACCATAACACCGACTTCTCTCAAATTACCGCTATATCTTGAGTAAGTCCATATACTTAGTGAAACAACAGCTGAAAAATAATTTCGAAGTACCGTAATTCATAAAATTAGAAATATAAATAGGTTCACAGCAGAATGTGAAATATGAACGATTCACTGTGACAAATAAAATTCAAAACCTGACTAACCAATACAGAGTGCAGCAGAAAATAAGCCTGCGATGGTATCCAGACCAATTAATTGGAAAAATTCTTGCAGCACATAATCTACGATCATAAATGTTACCAACACAGCAGGCGTTCGCATCGATTTGAATAAATTCTTACTGTTATTCACTTTAATAAAGCTTTCGTACTGCTCCTGCAGAAATCATAACATAGACGAGTTAATCAATGAATTGTTTTACAAATGTGTTTGTTCATTGTTCACATGCTCCTTTAAAAAAAAAAACAACAAACAAAACATGCTTCAATATCAATGTGCAATCTTTCTAAGAACTGTTCAGAAAATTCTGCGCCACCCATTTTTCTCGTTGCTTTGAATAGTTTAATGGCCTCTTTGTAACACCGTTCATGCTCTGCTGCCAAGTCTGCTGAACTCATGTAAGGTGCATCACCACCACATACCTGTAAAGAGATTCGGAATGAAATAAGTATGAAATCACTGCAATTCAGACATTTCGAAAAATCCGTGAACTTGTACCCAGCAAATCAAAGGGATTTGACCTTAAATAAATCGCGATTCGAAAAACAGCAAACAATCAATAAAAAAATTGCCTGTTACCGAAAAATGAAAAGCTCACATCTTCCATTCTCCTCACGTAATGCGCTTTGGAAGTTGAAACTGCTGCCAAATTATTTGCCTCCGCAGTAGCCTTTAAATAAATAAAATCAATCGATTTTGGTCTATTTTGCCTTTCTCTGAACTTTGCAAATATAATCATAAATTTTTTAAAGAGACTTTGGACTTTTCAATACATTCAACTTTTAACTCATAATTCAAAAACTAAAAAAAGCAAGAAGTAACAAACCATCAACATTGATTTTGGTTCTGGCAAGTCTTCTCCTTGAAATATTGTCATGTAAGCCTATAAATAACACCCATTTTTTCGTTGAGTTATTCAGATTTTTTATATACTCAGAAATTTCAACCAAACGTTAAAAAAGGAAAAACGCTCACCCTGAAGTATTCTACAAGTTCGCGACAAGTTATTTCTCGGCCATTAATTCGCTTTAACACCAAATTATTGCAGTCTAGTAAACGCGGAACAAAAGAACGTAACTGTTGTTGAAATTCATTCTCAATATCTATAATTAATGCCTTGATCTCATAAAACTTAACCTTCGTTACTTGAATTATAAATGAAAATTTTATGAGCAGGCCATATTTGCGAGAAAAACCACTGTGGAAGAGTCAAAACAATGTGTAACAAATCCAATTATTGGAAATAAAAGAAAGGCAAAAAATCTGATTCTTACCACTTATTTGTCCACAGAAAACTGGACTTGTAGAGACTCGAAGTCCAGGATGAGGCATCAGAAAACATGATATCTGCTCAAAACATGAACGTATATGCTGCCGAAGTTGTTGCAACTCTGAATGTTGTTTCTCGGAAACCTATAAACTGGTTTATCATATTAATTTAGCTCCAATAAACTTTTGCGAAATGAGTTAAAAATCAAAAAATATATTATCTACCTGCAGACGACGTTCAAGCAATCGTTCACCGCCTTGGAAGCCATATTCTGCTTCATATGGGAAACTCCAGTCACGTACAAGGAATAATAACGACTAAAATTATAAGATACATGATATAAGATAATATTTAATTCAGTCAATTCAATAGTAGCAAAAATTCAAAAATATTGTTCTTCCACCTGGAATGGCTTAGCTGATGCGTTTTCCAATGCCAGCCTGCCGTATTCGGTAAACAACTGTAAATGCTGCAAATCGTCCTCCTGCACATTTTGACTCAAATTGTAAATCTGGAACAAGAAATTTTAAGCACGGAAACAAGTTTGTTTTAACTGTCATTAAAAGACCATAGGAAAACAATACAAAATTGAAAAAGAAACCTGCAAAGAAGAAATCATAGTTGAAAGGGCAAAAATGGTAGCACAGTCTTTTACTGTACTTCGGCTATCAAAAGCTCCCTGAGTGTCCATCAGTATAACAGCTGTATCTTCACCATCTCGATTGCGCATAATAAACGGTCGTGACCATACTAAAATACCGCTAGTTTCACGTTCGCTACCTGGAAACACAAAAATGAGTTACCATTTACTCGTTTATCAAGCCACAAACCATCCCCAAGGTCATCCACCTACCTCCTCGCCAACTAAATCCATCCAAGCGATCACCACCATAAATCCAATCTCCAGAGCGTCGCTTTTCTTCAGAGGCACCCAGATAACGCAGAAAGAAATTCAGAAGGAAACTTTTTCCTTTCCGGAACGTGCCCGCCACGCTGATTACAGACACCTACAAACTAATTTATACTTACAATGTGTATAAGCTGAATCTCAAACTGTTTTATATAGTTTGCCATAGCTAGTTTTATTTTTTAGGACTTAATAGATTAGTTTAATGACCCCAATTAATAATAATATAATATTTAATAATTTCATAAGATCTAGGTTGTCCAAAGCATACTTTCTTATCGATAACATCTGGACTCAGGAGGACTTTTTCAAGCGCTCCTTCATCCAAACGAAACTGGTGTTGTTCATCAAGAGTTTCAATGACTTGTATTGGAGCTGGATGATCTGTTAATGGGAAAGATTTCGACATCTGAAATTTAAAGCCAAAAGAAAAGTTGCTGAATGATGCAACATTTTGCAAGAAAACCATAAAATAAGCACATCAATATATTTTCAGATCTACAGGGGAAAAAAAGAGTAAAAGTATGATTTTTCTATTAAAATGAAAAAGATATTCTCAATCATGAATTTTCTAGACTTTCCAATGCAGTCAAAAAGATATACCTCCTCCACTACTTCATCTTTCAATCGTTCAAATTCGCGGCCGGTTACTATACTACTGCTGTCAGCTTTCCTTTCCCAATTTGGTGCAGCAATAGTGGGTTTTGTCATTATTCCTGCCATTCTCAGTACTGATTGCCTTCTCTTCTCTTCTAAAAACACCTGACATCTGCAGAATTCTTTCTTGTGCTTCAGTTCTGCGACAGTATTAGCGTTCGACCAAAAAAATAATACACAGTTGTCTAAACTCAGTAAACTCAATCATGCTGACGCACAAACTAATATCAGGTTAATGAGAAAGTTAAAGTATTGAAAGCATGAAAGCATCAAGAAAAAAAATAAAGTTAAACAATTAAACGGATGTTTTAATAAGATCATTACAATCTTACAATAGCAAGGCCCTATCATATGGTGAAAGCATCAGTCATTGTACAAGCATATGCTGAACAGCTATACATAATTAATGCTATTAATGTTAAATGGGCTTGTTAAAATGAAGTTAACTGTTCCGTACCATTATATAGTCATTAGACGAGGATCAAAAAAAGAAATTCAGACAGGGAATCTCTGATAAGCAAATAAAAACTGCATCTCATTTCTGCTCAACAATCATTGAGGAACAAACTTAAAACTCAACCAGCGAAAAGCTGCAAAATGAAACGTAATCAAAGAGAACATCGAGATGTTCAAGGATGGACGGTTCTGCTAATACATGCAAAAGAATAATGTTGACAAAAGTGAATCTCCCTGACTACATTTCAACTCAATATTTCATCGCTTTTCTCTCTCTCTCTCTCTCTCTGTCTATCTCTAATTCCTCTTTCACATTCCATTGTACTTCGTGACGTGTAAAACGAACAAAACGATACAACAAATAACAGCTGCTGTTTAGGAATCGACAATTAGTCTAAACATTTTGCAAACTCATCTTACACGATGGTAATTGGAAATAAGAGGTAACAATTCCACCATTTTTCTAGAGCATTACAATAACGGAAACGAGCGATCACACCGGAATGCTGATTCAACCTACTGACTACAACCAAAACTTCATTCACTGATTTCACAGCTAGACTGAAACTGACCTTAGCCCTTTCTGTAGATCGACGCTGCCGAAAGGTATAGTTGATAGGAGGGGAAGCATAGGAGAGGTCACAAATCGGTGTGAGTCAACAAAAAGAAGATTGAAAATAGCAATCGTGCCGTACGTACCCACCATAGCCATTCCTCTATACTGCACGTCCTCCGCGACACTTCATTTGCCCACTATCACACCTTCGGACAAAGTCAAGCCAGCATCTTCGCCGAAGAGAATGACTTGAACAAGCACTGTAAGCTTCTTTTTGACGGCGGCCGAGCCAGCAGCGGTAAAGTGCGGTGATCATGCGCACTTATGCTTAAACTCGGCACATGGAGAAAGATGGTTGCACAATAAATTATTTCCGTTACCATAGAGGTATGGAGAGGAATCAGGATGAAACTATATGCGAAGATAACATGAGTTATTTGCAATTTAAACCGAAATAGACAAATCAGTCCGACCGTACTTTATGCCTCTTCTTATCAGTTATGGCTTATTATAGATAACAACTTATTTCACGTGAGAAAAATGGTAGTGCAGCGATGCAAAAGAAAGCATCAAGCTCAGGTGACAAGAATAGACTGAGGCAAACAGGTGGGATAGCAGTTCAATCTGGCCACTATGTGAAGGTGTTATTGCAGCTGTCTCCATCATAAACAGCGCAAATGTTGATAATCACTGCAAATTATTTGTCTTGAAACGACGAAAAAGAGTTTTCTATCCATTATATTTCTACCTATTACGTCACCACACACATTTTGGGAAAAACGAAGTGCAGAACTTGTAAGGTTTTCAAATTCCCCATAAATCGATCGATGATGCGTAGTTAAACAGTGCTTACAAATATTGTGTAGGGTTTTTAAGGCATTGCTATGAAGCAGTCTTTTCCGTTTGTTTTTGAATAACAATTTATATTTTCAAGCAGAAAAAAATCAAAGCGGAACTTTCCACTAGTTACTCTCGCAGTTTTCGTCTCTTCAATCGGAGATCATTTTCTCTTATAGGATATGCTAAAAAACACAGTAAGCATCAAGTTGGCACTATTATTAAAAAGCAGTTTATGTTACAAATTGTTCTCTATTATATTTATCTCAGTGTAATCCATAATTATTTACCTGCTTCCGTTATTGCAATGAAACCATAATATGTTTCACAAATATCATATTATTATGCTTGACACTGCATCATAACTTCATCATGGAAGCTTGTTTGTTGTCAGATGACCACTATGTGAGGACACTCATGCTGTATTTACTAAGGACAGTCATGCCTTTATTTATCGAGGACAAAGTTTAGAATGACCATTGCTTCCAAGATTGAATAACTGAAATTTTAGCATCTTAGCTTAACCAGTATAATTATTAGACCTCAGTGATTTCTGTAATGATAGTTCTCCGAATTAAAAACGTTGACGACATAAAAATGTCGTCAACGTTCACTTCATGATTTTGAAATATGAAGGTGAAGAATTGTAGGATACTCTGACCTGGAGATCTGGGATATCTCTACGCTCTAATCATTAAGTTTGTGGACAATTACCAATTGTTAAACAACTTTCGTTTCTAAAAAAAATTTTCTTTGGTCATGCAAACCTCGTTTTCGTAATCCATGCCTTATGTCCATGCAGAAGAAATTAATCAGTATTGCACTGACACCGAGCGCTTACATGCATAGCTAGGAAGTGCGGGAAAAAAGGGGCACACTAAATATATCTCGCACATCTCATCGCCGTTGAAACTGGGCTGTGAGAGAGTACACTGCGTTATATATCCGAACTGTTTTAAGCTGACGTTTGGTTCAGCTGAAGTCAAGGTTGTCTTAGCTGTTCGTAACGGTCGGCTAGCTGTTGTACGTGACTCATAGTGTTGACTTAGGAATCCTAAGTATCTTTTTCTATTCTCACGTTTACACTCATCACAGCTTTTGTGGCTGTGTTCTTCACGTGCTTGGCACAAAAAGGGAAGTTGCCATCATTTGTCGTTAGTCCGCCTCGATATTACAAAAGCTATTCACCTCTCTTCCTTCTCCCCCTCCCTCTTGCACGCATTATCATCTCAAACTTCTCCGATGTTGAAAGCGTGGTAATCGAACTTCGCTGCTAAGATTCAAAGTTGCATTGCGGTTCAGGTTTAGGGCCATCTACTTTTTACTTTTAGGACCCATCGAGTTCCTAGATATTTTGTTAACGATTAACAATAATTTGGTTTAGCGTTAAGTACAGAAAATTTTTTAAGGAGGAACTCCTACATAAGGCCATTTCAGGTAACCACGTGGTTCTATCTCTTCTTTTATGTCTTTTCGAGATGGTCTAGCTTCTAGGCAGACATCCTCCAGAAATCCACTGATTATTGCAGAGCACGGCGAACGCCTGGCAGTTTGCTAGTTATATTGTGGAAGGACCGACCCCAACAACTACCACTCACCCATCTACAGCCACCGTTCTGCATTACTTTCGGTCCGGTGCGGAATGGCCAGAAATCAATAAACTGTGCCATTTTTCTTATGTTAATATTGTTTTAGAGCTGCTATAAGCGTTTGCAGACGAAAAGTAGAGGGAGCTAGATGTGGAGTCGTTGGGGGTGAGTAGTGTCGTCGGTCTCATCCTGAAACTCTGTCAGCCGGTAGACGTCAGTTTCCTTTATTCTCGCCCCGCTATAGGTTATGAGGTGTGAAGTTTGCCCCAGTGGTATTAATTTCCATCAGATTTACACTTCATATAATAGTTCTTAGCAGCAGATATTCTACCCCCTTCCACGGTACTCTTTCGCACATGAAGTTACATTCCATTCTCTTCACCATTTCATTTTTGACCGTACCGAATAGAAGAAATGTTTTCCAGGTTGATTTCTTTTTTGCTCATATAAAATCAGGTAGTAGTAAGCCGTTGACATTTAACTCCATTGCTATTTGTGCCTTTGTACTCTTCCTGCTTTTGTCATCTGCCAAGACTAAAGAAACAATACATATAAAAATACATGAACTAGGGAGGAGAAAGAGTACTAAGTTATGTAACTATTCATAGCGTGTGCTTGAGAAAAAGACTTGTTAACTGGACCCACTCCTCTGTACAAGAGAGTTATGTAGATAAATATTATGAAATAGATTTGTTATCCATATAGTTATCAAACAGAATCGATTTCTGCAGTGATTTTTACCGATCCTTTGTCTCTACTTCCAAATGGTATTTGAGCAGTTCAGGTCTCATAAAGTGGGTGACAAAAGGGCAGGAGTAGGCAGAAGATGGCTGATAAGAGTTAAGCAGTGTCACGGAGGTTAAGGGTTGACAATTTTATGTTTTTGTTACTGTCGTTGATATTCTTTAAACTTCAGCTAAGCTGAGTAGCTAACGCGTATAAAATATAATGCTGGATTCAGAGCCATTCGAACAACTGGTAGCTTGACTTGCAGTAGATTAAACAAAACGATTTCAATAGCAGCATCGCAGACTCTTTTAGAACTACAAAGTAATGCCACTGAAACCGAAGGATTGGATATCCTTAGTGATTGTTTCTCAGAGTGATTAGGTATTAGTATGTCTTTTGTTAAATCTAACTAGCTACGTTGTCTGTAATATAAAATTTATTATTTGGTGAAGATTTGTTTAGTTTACAATGGTGTTGCACTTTTGTATATAGAAAGGACTCATTCATATAAATATATGAATTACTGGTCGACTTTTTTCATTCGTTACTGCCATGAAAATAATTGAGATTTTTTAAGCCGAAGGATAGTTTTAAGAATGGCAAACAATTGATCTGCCATCTTTATTCTAATCGTATGATGAATTCGTTCCTCGCTAATATATTTGCAGTAAAATTCGTTGTTATAGGTGGACACAACAACATGAGTATCCGGTCGATGGATAGTCGTTTGGAAGTTTTGCGAAATGGACAAGATATTGCCAATAAAAGTCTGTTGTACAATGTTGGATCTATACAGCAACCACAACAGCAGTTACCCAATGCTGATGTTGATAATGAATCTAACAAATGTCAGTAAGCGTAATGCAGTTGGAACTGGGAGTATTCCTTTGTTTGACGTCTAAGTCCCAACACTTAAACATTTCGTATATAATTAGCTGCGATAATTGTCGTCAGTATCCCTGTTCCTTTTATTTTTTTTTTCTCTACTTCACTCACATGTTAATTTGTCATTCATGTTTTTAAGCGGATTCATGGGTGGAACTGGCTAGTCCATCGTCACGTGCATCCATGGTTAGTATGAACGGCGGTGATAATGGTAGTGTGGTAATGGTGGATAGTGACGGAGTGGTTATGAGCACTGATAATACGGCTGTCGTTGTTGGTGGAGGCAATAGTAGTCCTTTTAATCGACTTAGGTAATTATTTCATATTTACATATTTCACTTAAATTTATTAAAATTATACCCTGTCACTTTTACGTTAGCTTCACAAAACTAAATTTCATCTTTGGTAGCAGAGATATTCTCATTGCTAAACAGAAAAGTTTCATATACTTTAAGAGGAGAGTATTTATTTCTTTTGTGTCATTGTACAAGCGTTTGCAGTCCGATCAGTGGCCGCAGTGTTCCAATTGAATTGGTTATCGATGCTGGACAAGTTCATGGCGGTGATACAATGGCGGTTCATCACTATACTCGCCATGGACCAGGGCGTTGCACTGTTGCAACTACTGGAATAAGTGGATTAGGCCAAGGGACGAAGAGGACAGCTGAATGGTTAGAAGATTACAATAGTCGACCGGAGGTGCAGAGAGGGTTAGTTGAGCTTAAATTTCGAATTGTTAGAAAATGAAGTAAAGTTGAAGTTAAAGCTGAGAAATGCTGCACAGAAGAGAGAATGTGGCATCTTTTACCCATTGAGTGCATTATTTGGTTCTATATTCTTAAGGAATTGGTTTCGTAGTCGTTCAGAATATTAGGATATGACCTTTTGATTGAAATGTTTGAGGCTCAGTTGAATGAGGTTCGAACCAAAACAACTTTAATTTCGTTGTTCCGTTTTTTTCTTTGACTTTATTCATTTATGTTTAAATTTGGTTTTTATTCTTGTATTGATTTTATTTATCCATAATTTGTTTGAATTTAGTCAGTACAAAATTTTCAGTGGTCTTCAAGCTCCATCACCGGTGGAAACGGAAATGTCGACGCCGCCAAATAGTCTTGTCCCTGGATTAGATGTTGGAGAGCTCACTCAGAGTAGCTGTTGTGAAGATGAGGATGAGGAATTAAGCGTTGAAGATGATGGTACGCACATGTGTAGATGCCGTAAGATCGCATGCATTGGACAGGGCATGTGATTTTTTATTTTACATGATCTAGATGAGTTTGTCATTCATTTCGGCGTTACGGTTATGCTCCTTGATAATATTAACGGTCTGAGAGTTAGTACTAGGTGGAAAGCGTGCTGAAAAGATCACTTAACACATTTCTTGACCAAAGAATGTATTCCTTGGTCTCAGACATCACAATTCATGTTTCATTAAGGCATCTCACTTCTCTGCTGAACTGTATTTACAGACTTTTCGAGAAAAATAGGATAGAATTTCGTACGAACTCATGCAAATGCAAACTTGCTTTTTTATTGGTTTTTTCATCCACCCCGAGATCCCAGATTTAGGTTTGATGTAAAGTAACGTTTTGTAGAAGCTTGTGAAAAAGGACAGTGGACTTTTAGTGGATTGCTGGGCATAAATGGCGGTAATGGACGTCGTGCACTGGTGCTTTACCTTGTAACAAATTTGGTTACACTTGCGCTTGGTTTTGCGGTTGGGTAAGCGTATGTTATTTTTATTAACATTTTTACATGCTTGAATCCATTTCTTTATCTGTTTGCAGTCATTGATTCATCAATTTAACGTATGTTTAGATCTGTATTAGTTTGCCCTGTTTACTTGTTTGCGAACTGATTTATTTCATCAATGAATATGAAAGTCAGTACATCCATTTTAAATAAGTTTGCATTGCGTTATTATCTATTTCTCCAAGTATTTTAAAAATCTTTTCAGATTGACAGTTGGTCGAAAGTTGTCGATGCTATCGCATTTCAGACATCGTCACATATTTAATTTTAGTTAAAACTACGTGCACATTTTGTATTCACATTTCATTATGAGTACTTTTTTTTGTAATCTTCGATAGTCCTGAAATTTCCATGATATGTGGATGGTGATTGCATTTGAATTGTCTCTTGGACAGTTTACTTTGAAAAGAATTTTGAGTAACGAAATAATCAAGCTTTATAGAATTAGATTAGTTGAAAATATGAATTTGATTAATTTTATGGTACGAAAATTGCAGACATTTGTTATATAGATGAGATTCGCGTTGCTTTTAACTTTTAGCACTTGGAGTTTTCCTCCATTGTTAGAAGTGCGTCATTTCCAATTTTTTTGAATTTGAATCATTTCTACTTCACCTTTTATTAATATAATGATGTGTTAAACGTGACTTAGACCTGGTGAGCAGTATCGAGAAACTTAGAGTGCTCAGCGTGTTTATTTTCATATCCTTACTAGAATATCTTGCTCATGTGTTCCCTAAAATGGAGCACGGTGTAAATCAAAATAGACATTCCGTATTGGATGGATTAGTTTGTTATTGTCTTGTACAGAGCAAGTTTGCAGTCAGATCATGCTTATGTTGATGCTACTGCACTGATGTAAGCATCCTCATACAGTTCCCAAGTAGCTAGTCATGTTATTTTGTACGTATGTTTGATTTTCTTTGTTGAAGTGATTAAAACCAGAATTATATTTGTGTCTAGTGGAAAAGCATCAAAGATGCAAGAGAGTTTTAAACCATTCATTATTCCTAATTTCGTTTTGATTTTCGTGTCTTCCATTTCCATTTTTATTGAAATTTTCTTTGAGTGAGTTAGTTGTACTGAGATTTACGTTATCCCTAGAATTGTCATTCGATCTGTTTTTAATTTAATTTTGTGTAGTATTGGTATCCTTTGAAATTTATGATAACGATATAGAATTGTCTCCCAGTTCGAGAGGAGGTCTTAGAAAATCTGACTTGTGGAGAATAGGGTTTCATTATTGAAACATTGACGCATGTAGTTTCCCCTCTTGAAATTTGAGTACCTGAGGTTGCTTTTTCGCTACTCTAATGACTTTTTTCGTGAGACTTTTGCATACGTCGTTTTGGTATTAATGTACTATACTTTCGTTCTTTCATTTTGCGTTATTTTGCGAAACGATTTGATATTAACCGCAAGCGTGTGTTCATTGTACTCTTGTATATTCCAACAATAAATTTCTGTTTCTATTCTTTGATAACGCACAAATTAAAGATGAAGAGAGATCATACAGTCCCAATTCATAGAGAGACCTTCGAGTGTTCGTGAGTTTGGCGGGCGTTGCATATGAGAATGTTAGTGGAGCGAAAGGTTAGCTCGTCGACTTATCTCTCCCCGTCAACCTCCTGGCTTAGGTTTCGTGCTGACACGAATTGGTGGCCCGTGATATTGCGTAGACTACATTCTTATATTCTGCAATGAGATGTGTGTGTCAGGTGGACGCTTATTTGTGTGGCCTAAAGTTGTGTTATTTCCATTAGTATTTAATTAAAGAATTTTAACTTCAGAAGCTGTTTATTCTCATACTGCACTCATTTTTTGGCATGTGCAAATGCTAGCTTCACCTTCAACTGCTGGGACTTCGGAAACAGTTCAAATAATAGATGAATCCGGGAACGATTCTTCGGGAAAAATGAATGAGTTGGATGATGGCTTTGTAACACTGCAAAAACAATTTGAGGAAAAATTGGAACTGCAAGGGAATAGTGGAGAAAAAGTTAATAATATATGGTCTTTGTTATTTTTTATGTCATTTCATGCAAATTCTTGAGTTTTTTGATTGGAAGGCGTATGATTAACGAATATTCAAAGAGTTACAGCCTTCGTCAAGGGTGACTACGGCAGGAAGTATGGCGGAAAATAACCTGGAGAAGTTTGCTTTGTTGTACGGCAAATATAACACACAATGCAATGAATTAGAAAGGTTGTCAATTTCTCATTGCGTACCTTATGTTACGACCTTGCCGTTACGATAAATTGTATCTGGCTTCTACAGGCGGAAGACTCTGAAAGATATTGAAGAGTTTTCCGGATTCTTGATTCATATAACTCAAAAAGTTTATTTTTTCTTTGTATGCAAAGCAATTTGATTTAGGAACTGCTCTAATTTGCTCTGACTACTTTTTCGGCATTGAATCGGTAATTAAGCTTCATGCAGTTAGTCCAGAAGAATTTATTTCTAAATTCTCAAGTTTCAGATTAGAGAAAGTAAATAGTGAACTGGAAGAACAATTGCAAAAAGTGAAAAGAGAATATGATAGTACTCAGGATATGCTTAACGCTTGCCGAAGGTTTTATTTTTTATCTGACTTAGAGCACTCGCTCATCTACTCCTCCAACATCTCGGATCTGTCTGAAAGAATTTTGTAGCTGTTTAATATTTTACGCCTGTGGCATGATTTCTTGTATTTCTTATATTCGTTCTAGTGAGTTCTCTACTCATCGTGAAAGTTTGGAACGTCGGGTAATGGACGTGGAATTACAACTGAAGATGGCCACTGAGCGTGCTATGGCACGTGAGCAACATTATCAACAGCGAATAAAACAAAATGATACGAAATGGGATCAGAAATTTGTGCAGGTATATTAAACATCAGCAAATTTTTACTTCTGAAGCCGTTTTGTGCAAAAATATTGGTAGTATATTTAAAGAATGACAGCGAATATTTGGCCTTGCATAATGCTGAAAATAAGCTTTGATTTTTCTTCCATTTCAGTATAGCTCGTCTTTTTTGATTTTTATACTGTTTGATATATATGGTAGAAAAAAGGTTATAGTTTTGGCATGTTTGCAGTCTTTTTAAAAGTTCTTTCAATTAGATATATTATCTTGCTTATTAAGTTTTCCCACAGTATGTTTTTCAATACAGCTATTGAAAAGGACGGAAGCAGTCGAAAAAGAAAAGAATGATGCTGTGTGCCGATATGCGGCAAGGGAAGCGCAGCTAATGCGCTTACAAACGCAGATAGAAGGACTTGAAGTGCAGGCATATTTTATATCGATGTTTTTTATGAGTATATTTTACGATCAATGAATAGCAGGAAAAACAGTTCGGACTATTGCGTTGTTAAAATTTGTTTGTAGAGTTTTAAGATAATCCATTTTTAATCATATTCTCAAAGAATTTTTCAGAACTACGACATATCTGTTTCCTAAACTCTAGACAACATATTTTTCTTTTCAAGTTTATTGTTGAGATTATACTGGCCGATCATTTGGTTAGATGGTTACGCAGGTGAAGGTTCATTAGACTGCTATAGATTATTTTTGAAAAATTTTTTGTTGCAGAAAAATATGCTATCAGTAGAGAAAAATGCATTGCAGAAGAGCACGCACTTTGAAAACTTGCAAAATATGGTAGGCTTTAAAATAGAAAAAGAAGTCTTTTTTTTCAAAAAATTTTTTATTTCATTTACTTTTACTGAGCGGAAATAAGATCTAATGAAAAAGTGTTTATTGGCGAGATTAACTTTTACAAAACTTTGTTAAATTTTCCGCTGTTTTTAGTAGACTTAGTAGAATTTTTAGAGTTCGTGGGCTTGTTTCTTGCCATTAGTTCTGTTTTTAGAAATATTCACTGACAGAATTGGAACGACAATTAGCATTCGAAAAGGAGGCTAATAAAGAACGTGAGGAACAGCACAAAATGACCGTCAAACACTTAGAAGTTGGCTCTTTCATTTGAAGTTCTAGATTTATTGATGTTTAAGGTGTCAAATTCTCAGATCACTCTCCTTTTGATTTAAATTTCTTCTCGTAGAACTTTCAGTGAGATGCTTCCCATGAGAATGGTGATTACTCAGTTTCCATTGAGTTTTTTTTCGATTTTTAACCAGTAACTTCAAATCCAGTCGAATGAAATAGCTACTAAATTTCTCTGTGAGAGCAATGACAATTGACCTTATTCAGTAGAAAAAGATTTTACCTTTTCCGTTTTTTAGGCTAGTCAAACGGTACTTACAGAATTGCGTTCCCGTTTGGAATCCGTACAATCTCAGTTGGCACTGGAACAAATGCAGAAAGAGGAATGTCAGGAGAAACTGAGAAAGGCAAAAGCAATGTTGAAGGTTTGTTTCTAATTTGATTTTGTTATTTGCTACATTCATAGTAGATGCCGCTCAAGCCTGAAAAAAACATTTGCCAGATCGACTTTTTCTACATTTTTCATGAATAATTCGTAGTTGCTCAAAGACATCTGAAGTTGAGTTTTGCATTGGTTTTCACATATATTATCTATACTTTTCCCTTCACCATGTGAAATGTCGGGTTTAATAAGTTGTGATAATTTAGAATAGAGATATTTTAATTATCGGCATCTGTTTTTGAAAGATATGTATATCAACTGCAGACATTAGAACAGCAGTGCGCCGATGAAGTGGATGCGGCGACAAAGAAAACGAACAATCAGGAAGAACTGTACAACAATGTATGCGACGAGTTGGCTTCGCTTAGGTGAGGAAAGACGATTCGTCATTAAGCAACTTCACGTTGTCGAATACTTAAGTGGACGTTGCAAACAAGCAAATAATAAAGTGTAACGAAACGAATTTAGAAACGATTTTTGATTGCAGATCACGTAATTCCACCCTCTCTCAACAACTCGACCACGTTATACAAACAAACGATCAGTTGCAGGCAGAATGTCAACAGCTGAGTCAGAAACTGGAACAAGCTCGTCAGACTCATCAAGTTGCTTTGGAAAAATTAGAGTCTCTGGAGGAAATACGAACACAGTTAAATAGGTTTGTTTACATGAATTTCACTGTATTAAATAGCTCTAGATTTCGAAAACTTGAAATTTGAATCAAGCTTTAGTTTCATTTTGGCTGTGTTTTACAGTGCGAACTTATGCAAATTTCATCTTTCTTTGCAGTAATTTGCGCCGTGTTAAGTTAGCAGAGATTGCGGCAATGGATGCGGTTGCAGAACGTGATCAAGCAGAAGCAGAAGCAGCAGAATGTCGAAAGCAAGCGGAAAGGATGCTCGAAATCACTGAACAGTTAGCAGATAAGAATTCGTCATTAACTTCGCAGCAAGAAGTGTTCAGATTCAAGGTTTGATTTTATTTTTTTATAGAAGTTAATAGTTACTGCGTATTTCTAAATCATAGAACGTACGATGTATTCATCTTTGTCGTTGATAAATTTAGAATTGGTACCGTGTTGTTTTGTTAAATATTGAGAATGTAGATATGAGATTTGAGTTTATATACTTTCAAATTTAGGTACTTAAATTCTTTTCGTTCATTTCTTTCTCATTTCCAGAATTTGGAATTAAACCAACGGGTGAAGACATTGGAATCTTCTGTGTCGACATACGAAAAACATATTGTTGAGCTGGAACGAGAACTGGAACTGTTAAAAGTTGATAAGTCTGCAGAAATTGGAACGCTACGGCAGCAAATCGATACAAATATTGCTAAAGGTGCTTTTGTTGATTTTAAAATTTCTTTGCTGCTCTCAGTCACTATTTTCAAAACTTTATTCTAGGATGAATGTTGGGATCGTTCAGACTGCGAGAATCGAAATTGGACTGAAAAAGAAATTAAATCTTGAAGTTGAAGTTTTGCAACTATATTATTTGTAAAATCTTTGGATTTGCAGAACACAAATTGAATGCAGTAATTAATGAACTTCGTAATGAACAGGAAATACTAAGAAAGAAGAATTCGAGCTCTCTGAAGGTTATTTTTTTGCAAATTTTAGCAGCTAAGTCATTTTTAGTAACATATTAAAATAAATTTATGCTTAAGCCATAGAGATGACTTTAAGTTTTTGCAGGAATTACGTGCTGAAGTGCAGCATTTACGTAAACTGCAATCTCGAAGCTCAAATTTATCCTCACCAAATGCATCAGTAGAGGATAATTTATCACTTACTTTGCTACCTAGCGGTAGAAGTATTACTTGTTCATTTGTCAAATCCTGAAGTTTGATTTTATTAATGTTAAATTTAATCGGTTTGAGTCATAAATAATCAGAAAAAGGCTTGATTTTGATTCAGTTATGTTATTTACGGGTGCAGTGGGTCCATCCACTTCGTCACGAGCATCGTCGATTGCATCCTCCACTGATATATGTCCACTGGCTACTGGTTATTCCACTATCTTAATCAGTCAAGCTGATGCTCATCAAAAAGAATCTCAAAAGTTTCTAGCACCACCATCGTCAGATGAAGCAAGTAAGTGGAATGTAATTATGCTCTGACATGTGTTTTCATAGGTTTGTCATTTTTTTTTTACTTTGCATATTTGCATGAAAGGCGCTTTACAAATAAAACTGATTTGGAATTTGAAGAACTGAATTTTGTTCCAGGTCACGTGCAACAGCAAATGATTGAAAAGATTGTGAAGCTGCAACGGCAATTGGCTAGACGACAAGATAAGATAGAATTTCTGGAAGAACACGTTCGACAATGCACACAGGAACTATTGAAGAAAACGAAGTAAAGTTTATACTTTCTTGTTAAGTGAGGGAGGAGCAAACAATAAGAAAGAATACACCTTTGCTTCAATAATTTTTCTGATTAACTCCTTCATAATTTCGGGACTTTATTTCATTACATAGTTAACTTATGTTTTTTTGAATAATAATAAAGCACGTCAGAACCGATATCATATTTTGGTTCTTACGGGGTGTAGGATAAAACCGTTTCTTTTTGAAGTTTGACCTTGACATTGTTTGAACCGTGATTTTAGGATTATTCAGAATTACGCACTGAGAGAGGAGGCATCTTTGTTGTTACCAGTGAGTGACTTGAATAAGGTAAGATTTTTTTATTTTGGTTATGTTCATTCTTTAATTCTAGGATAGTTGTTTAGTGAAGTGAATTTTTCTCCTGTAATGATTTTAAAGTGAATTTTTCTCCTATGATTTAAATTTAAAATTTGTTTTTAAAATTTGCTTACAGTTGCTGGAAATTTGCGAAGTCACGGAAGTAAGTTAGTGATTTTATGTTTACTTTTATTTCTCTCAACCGCAAATTTAAGAAAGGGTGATGATTATTTGGAAATGATGAAGACTGGAAATATCTGTAGTTCAGTTTAGGATTAAGTTTGAAATTAAACCTTTTTGATTGTTTTCCAGCTGAAGATGCAGATTGTTTTCATTGCAGAAAATATAAAGATTTGAGCGAAGTTGCAGCAGTGAAACCTGTGTGTACTGTATAACTTTATAAATATTTGATAAATAACATATGAAGTTTTACCGGATGTAAACAAGGACAAAAAATTATATGAATGTTGTTGTATTTTGTTGTGGCTGTGTGTTCCATTCGTTCGTTATTGCGTATGTTTATGCCGATAGATAATATAAGATAGAGTAATATTAAGTAGCCAAATCCGCAATGTCATCAAATTTTGTATTAATATTGCGATTTGATTACTTCTAGAAAAAAACATTTCCTATTTGCATAATGTTTCCGGAATATGCATAGTTTGTTTCTAATTTCGTTTCACTTTTCGAAATAACTGGGGACTTTTACAGATGCCACGTGGACCTAATGGTAGTAGCAGTACTTCGTCCTCTTTAATAGGAAACTTGTTTGCAATCAGTGCCAATAGTGTAATTGGAAAGGCTGAATTGAAATTTGCGACGGAAGTAAACTCACGCCTACAAGCTGTGCTGGAAGATGCTCTGCATAAAAATATAGCGCTTAAGGTAAGATAACTCATAAAAATACGACTGCAAATTACACGGGTTTAGCCAGTTGATAAAAAAATTAAGCAAGTAATTCCGAAGAAAATGATTTACTGTTTTGCAGAATAACATCGACACTTTGGGTGAGGAAATCTCTCGGTTATCACGCGAAAATCGACAGCTGGCCCTTTCCAAAGTTTTGTAACAGCTTTTCAGAAGTTGTGTTAAAAAGTTTTTAGGAACTTCCGGTTTAAAATTTAAACTTGTCATATTTATGAAAAAAGGAATTACAAATTTATTATATTTATGAAATGAAGGCAAGTCATCTGCTAGTTTGTATTTCTTTACTAGCATTCTCAAATCCATCCGTAAATTTAAGATCTCAGAAACTTTTTAAATTAATAATAAAAACTGAGAAAGAAATATGCTCCTGACGAGCTTCAGTTCTTCCAGAGAGGGATTAAAGAAAAAAAAATGTAAAGCTGATTTATACACTCAGTTCTCGTACAAGTAGAAATCTGGAGAAAAAGATGGGAGCTGCATGGTTTTGGTATTTCTCCTCTATGTACACTTTATATTGCTTGCTTGCTTTTTTCATATCCATACAAATTCATTTTTTCATGTATTCCTTGTGATGTTTTGATTGATTTCTTTTTTCCTTTGCTAAATCGCAGTTCATTTTGTGAAGACATTTTTGTGATATAATGACTTATTCGTTTATGCATTTAGTTGCATATAAATATTTTTGCTATCAATGGGAAACATTGCCTAATGGGACAAACCACTGAGCCAAGTCATGTATAAGTAGAATGGATAGTAAGATGTGAATGTTTTTGCAGAATCAATTTTCTTTCTTAAGATGCACTCTTTGACTAATAATTTTGATGTACGTATGCAGAACTGGCAATGTCGAATTTGATGTTTCTGCTCTGGAATGTTTATCAAACAACAATGTTTTTCTTCATGATTAAAATTGAGTCGCAGTTATTCACTTGAGTTATTACATTGCAGATTAAAACAAAAAACTGTAGCAGTGGTCCCGTGCACATCTTCTTGGAACTCTTGCCATCGCTTGTATCAGAACGGTTTATATATTCAGATTTCAAGAAAAATTTTATTTCTCGATGCATCTTACTTTCCTGCAGTACTGGTATCTCTAATACATACGTAGAGTATGCTCTGACTCTGTTAAATTGAAAATTTTTGGAAGTCCCTAGGTATTCGTAACATAGTGTAATAAATATGTCGGCACCAGGTGTTTGATACATAGTGTAATATGTCTTGCTTAAATTCAAGTAGATTTAATATTTAATATCTAGTCTTGAAAAAAAAGCTTCTGTCGGTGATCAAAAATAAATTTATAGCCCCGTTTTTTTCAAGTACTTTCTTTCCAGATACCATAATTATGCTTATTACTGAAATATCAAAAATGCTCGATAATTTGAAATATTTGAAAAAAGCAGGTACAGTAACTGCTAATGGATGGGAGCAGTAAAATAAATGAGAATAAGGGTGAATTACACTCAATTTAATTACTGTATTCGATGAAAATGGGAATTTTTGAAATGTAGTAGTATTACACTTGGAAGAAACTCACAAAAGCCGAAAGGCAATTTTTCTTTTTTTCAGATAGGTCCAACTACTAGAACAGTATTTTTATCCACATTAGAATTTACTTGTAGCTGGATAGTAGATAGTAAAAATTCAATGAAGGTATCAAAAGAAAAGGGGTTCTAGTACTTCGCGCTTTTCTGTCGAACTTCTAGTGATATCACCGTAAGTGCTAAAGAATCTCAAGACAAACTAGGTTACCAAGGAGGATGTCAGCACCGTCATCAAAGAGATTAAAGTAATTTACGCGAGACTTATTATTTTCTCGTCAACATTATCGAGCGATATAATCCATTAGGGAAAGAAATTAAAAAAAAAAAAAACCTCTAAATCTGTTTTTAGAGAGGTTGATAATTGATGTACGATTGATTTGAAGTTTTACAGTCCTATGAGTCACAAAATGAAGTAGAAAAACACTACCCATTACTGTTGTAAGGAAACTTGCAAAAACAAAAAACGTTGACCATGTGCTGAATTTCGTTGGGGCACAAAAAATGTCCGATGAATATCAAGTTTTATAAGTCCTTCCAATCAATTTTTCAAATATCTAGAACTCCATTATTTCGTCTCAACCAATGGTTAACGAAACAGCTTCGGAATTCATACAACACAATTTATTGGTACTGTTTCCTTTTCTCTTTTCATTTTTCAGAAGAATTGTTTTCCTTTCAGAAGTACACTTCACTTTTTTTTCATTTGTTTTCGTCTTAGCCCCTTTATACTTAACAGTCTCTGACGTTTTATTTTGCTCCAGTTTTATAAATTTTTAACAATTACATTATCAGAAATGGAGAAATCGGCAAAGTAATTGTTACTAATACGACATGGAGAACGCTGCGATTTTACCTTCAGCAAGCAAAGTTTCCTGTTACTGTTGTCCATCGACGAATATTTTCCCAACTTGCATGTGATGCTCATTTCCCTGTTGATCCCAATTAATGAAAAGGGAGCAGCTTCAGTATGATTTTCTTTGAAAGCGAGGATTATAATATCACGAGGAACAATACCCTCTGTAGGAACAATACTTCTGGTTGCACATGGTTCATCAGTGGATGCTTTGACACGGCAACTTTGTTATGGTGCGCCAAGAACCCTAGAAAATTTCTTATACAAACTCCATCAGATACCGTATTTGGCGTGCTTCTTGAATTATCCATGCTCCTTGAATTTTCATTATCCTTGAATTTATTTTGATCTTTTTGGATATACATTTTCCTCATTTAGGATACTTGGAGCTGATAAAATAATACTTCTTTCAATTAGTTAAGTGGGACGTAAGTTTATCCATGTTTGTCTTCATTAGTCTTACTAAATTATAAAGAGGCAAATTTGCTGAGTAACAATCTATATACTGTATTACTGTGTGCTAAAATAAAAATAGAATCGCATATCGATTGTAGAAGAAAATACAGTAAGTTCATGCCATTTCACTGATTTATTGAATGAAGTGTTTGTAGAATTGTTGTGCAAAATTATTCTTGATTATGATATTGTTTATTGTTAAATAATATGAATATTATTGCAGTTAGCGCTTTTTTGATATTAATTTGTGTATGTGTTTCCTGTCTAGCTTTAAAATACTTTTATGTAGGTAAGCTCTTTTCTTTTCATGTCTAGCTCCAATTACCTATGACCTATTCAGTATCTGTTTGGAAGCCAGACATCAATTGATCAACTGGCGTTCATTCTTACATAAAATGCAAGCATCAAGCCTGCGAAAGTGCATCTATTAGCCGTGATCTCATTCAGGAGAACTTCAATGTAGACTTTCCTGAGTAATTCAAGAGTTTTCATTGACGACTGACATGTGTGTTGATATATATATGTTGAGCGGAACTATTACTGTATTAGTTATAAAGATTTTTCTGTGATATTTCTTTATTGTTATTTAAGAGGTAGTTTTATTTCAATAAATTAACTGTCGCTTCTTCATTATGAGTGGATCTCTCCCTTTAAACTTTTGATAATATTAGAAGTCATTGATTTCATACACTTCATACATTCGGTCACTCCCAATATAAGGGTTCTTTCGCCTGTTGGGTGTTCCTGGAAGTTCCTTACAGTCTGGAACGCCGTTTTCATAATGGCTCAAAGTAACGTGAGTTGTCATGTTATGAGTAGACGTCACCGGGATGTTGGGCTTCCTTGTTTTACTTTTAGCCCATCATCTCCATCTCAGGTCGGTCGCTTACACTGCTTGGTATAATCTTTTTGGGAACCATTACATATGGAGATACTGTGAGGTCGCGTAATAATTACTGTGGAGATACTATTAGGTTGCGTAATAGTGGGGTTATAAGATATCATATTTAATATCATATTTGTTTCAACGCATGAAATAGAATTCATACAAACTGCTTATTTATCTCACTTTCTCGATTCCGCATATCGTTTTTGATGAAGAATTATGAATTATTACTGCAAAATTGTTCATTTTAGTTATAAACAAGGATGCCATATGTCGATTCCAGTAAGTTTTCATATCCCACGCTTGCATCCGTATTCCATCAATCGAACCCATAAAGTTCATTTTGAAAATTCATTTCACGAATTACAACTCATTGAGTGAAGGACTAACTTAATTAAATTTGAAAACTGTAGAGATGGGGAAATTGAGCTGCATTTTTCAAATGAGCTCTGCATGGCTAATCATCCTTTTCCTTTTCAGTGTGCCTTTTAAAAAGCTATTGTTATAGTGAAATGAAAATTGCAAATGGAACCATAGAGTGTTTTGGAATATGTACATCATCACCTAGCATTTTAACATCCGCTTTCTGGATTTTATTTCAGATGGAAATATTGTGGAATCGAAAAAATCGACATTGAATTTGCTTTGGCAGTTTTTAGCATTCTTTTTGTATTTGTAAGTTTTTGTGGTTTTGCTTGTAAGTTTTTTGTGCTTCTTCTTAATTTTAATATTGCAGTTGAGACGAGTTTTTCTTATTATTTGCAGTTTTCAAACACTTTTTGGGCCGCTGATTGGCGAAACAGGAGATAGGCCATCACGACACAGATACGGTTGGGATGGTAATGACCGTTGGCCTGGAAGTGGTGGTCCAGGTGGACCTCCAAGAGGTGAAAGTTGTGATCAGAGCAAATATATAGAATTATTTAAGTTGCATCATTCCTAGTTTAAATGGAGCAAACTTTAATTTATATTTAGAAATCATTCCGGTTACGAACAGATTAGAGTTTTTATATTTTAGGTGGTCGTGGGTACGGAACAGGACGACGTCCTATCGGGCGTCCAGCATTTTCTTCCGGAATGTCATGCCCTCCAATGGGTGGTGGCAGTTGAGGTTAAAGTACGTCCAGCTGTGACATAAGTTGGACAACCGATTGTGACCAACAAGAGGACTGTGTGACGTAGATTAGCCAAACCTTGACAGAGGAGCTGTTCTGCTGATTTCCACTGTTGGTCACTTTATTGCTGTTTCTCTAGTATTCATTGAATGCTTGCAATATTTTACTGACGCAACATGCATCCTGATGATGAATAGCGAATCCAGGCTGGAATTCCCAGTGCTGAATGTCGCTCTTATTTGTTTTCCCTCTTGTTTATCAAATTTACAGTATTTTAATCCTACTTTACTGTGTTAACGGTAAAGTGAATTATTAGTTTAGTTGTTTCCGGGTATCCTAAACGCTCGTATTTCGAAATTATGCTTGTTTTTTATTTCACGAGAATCATAATTTTTACTGCTTTTCTCATATCATAACAGCTCTATATGATATCACTAAATCGTTCTCATTTTACTACCATTTTAATTTTTCCTATTCGCTTTCTTCAAATAGTCATGCTGCTGGATCTGCATGATTGTGACATCCGTAAGAATGTTAAATTCTAACTCTCGAACACTTCTTGAGTTTGGATTAAACAATACTCTTAGGAATGTAACGCGATATGTGCGCATTCTCCCAGTTTTTCCTTTCACCGCATTCTTTCACCTTTTACTATGCATTTCTAGCATCATAATGAAGTTTTGAGTAGACACAACCTTTGGTGAGATGACTTATTTAAAAAATGAATCGATATGGAAGCTAAGTGCTGTTGCCGATAATTTTTTAATGTACGATATTTGGGATTTTGATTTTTTATAAATTCTGTCACAAACAGTGTAGTACTGGTTCACTTCTGACAATAAACGGCAATCTAATTCATCAAATAAAGCGAACTATATTTTATTGAATGCAGAAAGTTGAAAAAAACCACTGCAAATGTCGAAACTATTCGGTAGTACAAAATGCTTCATATATTCACTTTGGTCATATGCCAAACTGAACTCTGTAGCTTCAAGAAAAATAAAATACTTGACCTGTTGCCTTTATTTCAGAATCAATGTAGTTCCCGATTCCACTTGATGGCAGAAAAGGAAAAAAAAAATCTTAAAATCCTGTTATGTGGAAAATGAAAACAAGGATAACGATTTGATTTCAAAAAAATGATTTCTAATGCTTTAGCTTGATTAAAACAAAAAATATACGCGAAAAGATTGCCACAGATAAAAAGATTATCGCAACACCGTGATATTCAAAATCAGACACCATAAGTTTTGACGATGTGCTGTTGCATCGGCTGCTGAAATTAGTCAAGCGTGTCTTAATAAAAAATGATTGGAAACGAAAATGCCGTTCATCAAGAAAGTAATTATGAGGATCATAGCAGTACTAAACCAAAATATGCAAGAGACAAGAGTGATTTGCGTCATTCTCACTAACACGCGAATTGCTTCGACAGAGGAATTGCTTTGTCTAAGTTTTATAGGAAAATTTTCCGCCCTCTCATTGATGAAACATCTGCTAACATAGCAACTTCATTGCCTGAAATTCTTAAACGTTAACCTCATCTATCTGATGTTGGTTCACGGGTTGAATTGGCTTAATATGTTGTTGCACTGGAATTTGGTGGGGTCGTTGTATATCCACATTACCACGTTGGTCCGCAAGTGCACCAAATCTCTGAGCTGGTACTTGGTCAGGATGATTCACTCGACTAGGATCAGGAGTAGGTGCGGGTGTCGAATAGGCGTATTCACCCCATCCTTGTTGCTTTGCATATTCTTTTTCAAAAATTTCTAATTCTTCTTTGGTATATTGTTCTTTGTCGCCAATATCTTCCCAACCTTGATCAGGCTTTTCTTCTTGTGCCTCTCTATCCTGAAGTTAATTCAAATTTGAAAGCAGTAACATATATAAAGAGATGTTGCTAAAATTTTCTTTTCTACAGAAGACTTGAAATACAATAAAAAAAACCGCAAGAAATTCAGCAAGTGAAATACGATGGTCACCATCTGTGTCCATCTGTTTCATTACATGGTCACGCATCCGATACAACTCCTCAAGTCTGAAAAACAATTTAAAGAATTCCTTATTTCTTTCGATTTTTAATAGAAAATTTTGAGCGGTTTTTACAGTAAGTGCATCAATTTCCCCAAAATACAGCTTACTTTCAAATGAAACAAAAAATCGGTAAAAAGTACCAAAACTTGGCTCATACTTGACAATCTCTTATAATGGCGAACACATTAATATCAAACCCTCGTTCTTGAGTGTGCAAAAATTTACCTTTCAAGGTCAGAAAAATTATTAAGTTTCTCGATTTCTGGTAAAAAGATGGTATTCAACTCATCATAGCTCCAGTAACCATCATTATTTCTATCATGCAAAGCAAAGAGTGTTGTTGGGTCATATGTATCTTTATCGAGCTGCAAAATAAAGTCTCAAATTTGTACCTTTCCAACGTATTCGACTATTAATAGTAGGAGATCAAACACATGCGCTTAAACTAGGTTGTTCCTGAGCATTTTGAAAAGATGTGTCACTCCATTATAAGTCTTCAAAATTACTTGTTCGTTAAGATAGCAGATGCTAAAATGTGTTAATTTTTAAGCAATACAAAAATACGAAGCGAATTTTAAAAAAAAAAAAAAATTACGATCCAGAGTAATTGTCATTTTATGTTTACCAACACATACCTTATCGGTATCTTCCCAAACCTTTCTTAATTGATTGCGACTTCCTGGATGCTTCAATGGCTCATGCTCGTACCGCCACCGCTGCTCCTTCATCTGTTTTATGTACTGCTCTCGCTCCGTTTCAATCATTTGTGCCTGCCTTATGTGTTAAATTTAACATTTGGTCGTAAATAATATTCAAAAGACAATAAAAATGTATAAGAAGCCGTTTTGTCTCCCAACCTAAACGATACTTCCCAATGAATCTTAGCGTCAAAAAAATGGTTTGTACAAATAAAAGAATCTATATAAACTCCGCCTGCTCAGAAATTGACAGCGAATGTCTAATATAAGACGATGCAATCAGTACATTAAAAGTTTGGATGCTGGCATTTATCTTACTGCTACAAGGACAATAGGAAACGGTTCTAAAGAATTGAATTTTCTCCATTTATTCGAAACTATTGCAAAAATAATAAACTGATATATACCATTTTATGATCTTCTTCCGCTTTTTTTTTCATTTCATACTGTTTGAAGTCTTGTTTTCGTTGTTGTTCCAGTTCATCCATATCAGCTACTACCTACAAATTATTATATAATTTATAAAATATCGGTAAATAATAATATAAAACCAACTTTGATGACAAGTTTGCGTAGATCTTCCTGGCTGAATGTTTCCCAATTGTTGAAATCCAAATGCTCCGGTATCTAAAATTATGAAAACATAAAAGTTCCTGAAATCCTCAAATAAAAGCTGTTACCTACTACTCCTCATAATAAACCTCTTTGCTAATTTTCTATCCCAATCATTATTGTGCCTTTATGATTTCACTACCGCATAGTTTGGTTTCAGCGTGTCTTGATAATTGAAGTATTCAATGAAAAAGAAATATCGGAGTGAGTATGTTGTTAACAACTGTAGTTCCGACCGATTACGATGCTTTCCATTTTGATCATGTAAAAGTTTTAAAAGAAGAGCCAATACCACCGAAGTATAGAGTCAAATACAACGAAAAATACAGTTGAAAGCTTGCATATGTATTAATCAGCGGTTTTGCCACGTAGTAACTCTCCAGGAATAACGGTTTTAAGTACTTGAAAATAAATATCAATATCATCAAAGTAAAATGAGTTCCCCGAACTATTGCAAACTATGAATAAAAAGATTCCCGTCGATTAATGAGCTCAAAATTACCACCAAGATCGTTTAGTTTATTTGAAATCATTTTTCGGACAAACTATCTGAATTTCACAAACTTTAATATTATTAGTAGCACCACCATCTGCATCTAGCTGATCCTTTATTTCTTGTTCCAGACGTTGCAATTCCAATATTTTAGCCTTTACTAGCTGTTCAATAATATGTGGTTCTAGCTTATCGACCATTTCAGCTATTTTACCACCCTATAAAGGAAACGGTAATTCATCATTAATGGAACTATGAATGATGATGTACCCAGTGGCAAATAGGTAATAAAAGTAGAACAGAAAAGAAACTTGTTCATTAAATTTTGCTAAGTTATACGGATAAAAAGTCTGGAAATATTGACATATTGTGCTATCAGATCTTTATCTGTCCAAATCTAAGAGATGAGGTCCTAAACTATGGAAGGATATCTATGAGAAAAACATTCCTGCTTGGGCAATTTTCGAAAAACTAGGACTTATCATAACAAAGATGACAAGTTCTGAATGAAAAAAAGAACTGCAGCAGCCGGAACAGTAGCACTAGACATGAGTTAATCAAAGTAAAATCGTTAATAACAGCAAATTCTGATGCGAATATCTTCAAAATCTGATATACCAAATAACTCACCTTGTTTTTAAAATTTCAGAATTTGCATGCTTAAAACAAGAAAAGAAAAGCTACGTGTGCTCAGCTAACTTTAATAAAAATTTCAAACATGTCCGAATTGCTTAATAATCAAAGTGGTTCTACCCAAGACTTTTGTTCCAGTCATTTGTGCAGATAGGTAAATAATCATTAAAAAGGGAAGAATGATAATGAAACAGCAAGATGAACCCGCATTTCTTCTTGTGTCATACTTTGCATAGCTTCTTTCCACTGCGGTGTTGCTTGCAAGATACTGAGTACGGTTTCCAGATATCTCATATATTTCACATATTTCGCTATCTCTTCTTTCTAAATTATGAATACCAATCACAATCTAAAAAAAATTAACTTCGTACAATTTAGAATATTCATGTCTTCCTCTCCTGCTCAACATGTACAGTTAACTTCTTATCAGAAACTGGACATACGTGAAGTACTATTCCTTCAAGTAATATTTTACTTCCCCGCATGCATGGATCAAAATTTTCTATTAAAAGTCCCTTTTTTGTTATCCCTCTTCATCGAATTCATTTTAAAAACTCGCAGTTTAATATTTTTAATCTTACAACAATTTAGTGTCAGTACTGAAAGATAGGAAAAGGGAAGGCTATACAGAGCACATCTACCTGTACCCTCTCCCTTTGTCGTTGTTCCTGTTCCCACTGCCGCTGCTTGTCAGAATTCTGTAAATCATCTACCGTATCGCGCTTTGGTGGAAAAGCATCTATGCATAACGATATTAATATACAGAACAACAATAACCACCGCAAAAACATCAATGAGTTGTCGATCCTTGAAGAAACAAAAAAACAATGCTATGATTCAGCTCACTGGAGCGAAAAACTCCAACTTCAACAACAATTTCTTTCGATTGACTAATTCAAAATAAGAAGGTGCAATAAATGGACAACTGTTCAACCATCACCGCTATTATAATATCTACATTCTCACATGTGCAAATCATTCCCAGTCTCAATAGTTGGATAATAGTCGGACTATTGGAGTGAGGATGATTTGCATATGCCAGTATGTAGATTGACGGAAGACCAAAATCTCGATATCTATCAAGCACATATTGAATACACGGAACAACAGGAAGGATAATTGAAGACTGACATAAATATCGATAATGACCTAATCTTTCACCAAAAGATACAGACGGCAGGGTAATGGAGGAAAACAGTGATAATTCATGAACTTAGCTGGATATAGCAAACCCTTTGTGAGTTGAATACAACAAACTGATGAAGAGTATACGAGCTCTTCTACAACACAGAGATTTTCACAACTGAAAAAAAGATGAAACCGACATGAATGGAGTGGGAAGCCTAATGGAGCAATACTTAAGACAAGAAAGTATGAGCAGAATGAATGAGTTTTGACTGTTTCCAGAAGTCTATTACTCAAGACAACAATGTCATAAATGGATGTTATAACTGGGGAGCTATTAATTGGTACCATAATAAGTACTGTCCGGCTGTAGCTTTTCTAGAAAAGGAAAAGGTTCATATTTGCAATGGTCCAAGTGCCAAAACAATGGATGATTCGATTAACATGTTTTCTCGAGACTTTCTCTTGACCGTGAACAAATATAGACAGTATCGAAAGATTTAATCTAATAATTGAAATCCCCCTGAAATCAGGGCAATACACCCTGATATAAGTTAGCTGCTTTGGAACAGTTTATGAAGGTTAGTGAATTTTATGCCATTTTCCGATCACGGAAATCTAATGGATGAAGAAGGCTATGGCAGATAGAAAATAATTGACGGAGTTGTTCAGTCGAAGTACAGTCACTGACCATTAGATGGCCACTGGAAAAGGGAAAGAAAAGTGTTGAGATCTTTTAGTCAATACCCTTTCGGATAAAGAGCTTGAAAATGTGCACAAAGCATTCCACTCAATCATAGGATTTTGAATGTTTAGGCTGTGTGTAAACAAGCAGAACAGAATCCTGAAAATGAATTAGATCAGAAACGTGAACTTCCGATATTCCAGATCGAGCGAATACTCCTATAAAAATTTAGCTGTTATTGGTACGATCTTCTATGTTGATTAAAAACTAGCTATTTAAGAATGCGATAAACACCGAGAACAAAAGAGCGAGCAAAAGATATAACGT
>CAKAEH010001350.1:0-75323 GCA_916381525.1 Cercopithifilaria johnstoni
ATATATATATATGCTTTTTGCAAAGTTATTATAATTTAGGAGAAGATAAATTTATCAAAATTTGATGATAAAATTCAGGAGAAAATATATTTGTTAAAATTTGATAATATAATAAACAACTAATGATTAATTAAAAGCTTTCTAAATATCGAAACAATACAAGAAGTTAATTTATAAAAGTATAATAAAAGAAGTTGAATATTGTATTTGAAATAAAATGCATCTATCTGTTAGAGGTCGAAATTGTTATTGTAAAATATAATTAAACTGAAAATAAACGAAATATTATCAACAACTCTATCATGTTATTTAAAACAAAAGCAATAAAATTCATAGCTCATTTCATATTTTCTCTATTTCCTCATAAAAGAGCTAAAATTAAACATTAAATTTAGCCGTTTAGAATTTAAATCAATATAAGAAAATAAAAATGAAAAAAAAAACAACCGATGCTCTGGCAATAATTGGAAGAGAATAAATGAGCAGACATATTGTTAATGAAATAAACTAATTTAAGGAATAGCGAATATCGCTATATACCACCTCTAATCATATATTAAACAAATTTTTAGATTCCATTTTTCAATTATCTGATATGTAGTTCAGAAGTTGACATATTGAAATCTATATGTTTTATACTATAAAAATATATTGAAATCTATATACTAGATAAATACTATAAAATAAACAGTGTAGTAAATCGATGGAAGTGTTAATTCTGTGAAATTTGGAATTAAGAAATTTTGATTAGATATCAACAGATCATTTCAGTTTTATCAGTCCCGTCAATTTTATATCTTCATATAACTGGACGTATTTGAACTTACATTTCCAATTTCATATTTTGCACGCACCTTATGCATATAATATTATAAAGGTTAAAAATAAACAATCACTAATATTACGAAACATAATGTATAAAAAGTAGTATTATTGCCTGATCTTCAATCCTATGTTTTTTTATTGTATTATTGGTCAAAGAAAGATTCACTTTTTAATAGTATTAGAATAGTAGCAACACTATTGATAGCTTAATTAGGCTATGTTCCATCAATTCAATATTTTTGTTCGAAGCTTTCAAAATAAATTTTATATAAAAAAGCTTATTTCTATAGAAATGAGCAATGTTTGTACAAAAAACAAATGGAATAAAATGAGAATATGTAAAATTCGAAAGCATAAAAAGGAATTTATAATGAAGCTGTTGCGAGAAAAGTTTTTTAAAATTAAACGACAATAAGTAGAAAAACTCTTATATTTTCTACGTAAATTCATCGTGAATCTTTCGAAATACTTCAGTTTTCGTCTTTTTCCAACGCTTGTGAGGAATAGTGCTTTGAAAAATATCAATATAAGAAGCTGCTAAGTTCTAATCCTCTCATCTTTAATGCTTACAAACCGAAGATCTAAATCGGGTATTATTTTAAAAGCATCAAGCAAGAGGATTATCTACAAAAATTAGATTAAATTCAGCAGAACAATTCAAAAACCGGCGATTAATATAAACCTCAAAATAGCGAGATCACTCAAAATAAAGGCAACAATCGAATTATTGCTTGCACATTTCACCACCAAGAATTTCGGTAAGCACTTTGTCACAATCACCATTTGTCATCGGGTTTTCTAAAATTTAACGCACTTTTAAATTTGAATTTCGAATCATAGAAATCGACAATCTAAAAACTCAAACATTAGATAAGTAGTAGCAAATAATACACGTAATTTACTTTCATTCAATAATTTGAGACTATCGTCATCCAACAATTCGCTGAAAAGGCTTCGCAAGAAGCGATCATCAGTTTGAACGTTATGCAATAAATCAGCTACGTCAATCCTTTGTTCTGGTTTAGGAAATATCTCTTCGTATGTCTCTAGAAAAGTAGATAATGAAGATTATGACACTTATAAAACGACTAATAAAGAGGATTGAATTAAAAAGCAAGAAATACTCATCATTTTCATTTCAACGGTGTCTCATCTTTATTTCAAAACATTTACTGGAAAAAATAAAATATTTTTGTCTTATCTATTAAATCATGTTATTTTCAAACAAAATTTAAAAGAAAACAGAAACTTCTTTTAGCATTTACCTGCGTGTTCTTCAAAATTGAACTTTTCGATAGTATCGTCACTTTCTTGTACTGGTTTGAAATCTTCAGTTTCCGGAGCAGAAACTACATCCCTGTCCTTAAATGAATATGGATTCAGTATGAATTTTAAAAGAAATCGATAAGTTGTCTTTGCAACTATATAACACATTGAAGGAAATTTCATGTATTTTTCAAAAACTGATACACTTTAAAGTTCCATTTTGCTAAATTAATGAATATCTTTCTGTCCTGCACTGAGATCGATGAGTTCCAAATCTTCAATTCGAGTCTCGATCAAGAAATGATGCTGAACTTATTTCCCACTGCACAATGTAGTGTCTTAGGCTTCCCTATGTCTTATGATAAATTTAATGACAAATTTAATATTAATTGAAGGTCATAAAAAATGCAAAAATTATGCAGTCGCAAATAAATTCCTCAACTAACATCTTTATTAGTTTCTTTATCATGATATACATCGAATGACGATTGTGACTTCTCTGGAATTCTTCGTTTAATGGCAGTGCTAACTGGTGTTGCGAATACATTTTTCAAATCACCCAAAGCGCGGCGTGGTGTCTCGTATCCTTTCACTTCTACCATTTTCCCTGAACATATATTGTTGCAAACGAATAATAATCTAAGTTCAAGCAATAAAATTGGGAATATTTTCACCGGGCTATGCTGATAAATGTTGGGAATATTTAAACCGCTACAATGATGGAATCATTATGCTATATCCCAGCCACAAAAAATCGCGATATTGATCTTATCGTACGATTCACTTACTAACAAGGTTTTAAATGTTTATGACTACTCAGTCTTTGCCATTCAGTTACTAAGGTCTCAACTTGCTTGACGGTTTACATGACTTATGATGCTCTGACTTTATTCAACTGCTGCCTCTCACATCCCCATAAAATCATAACATGAACAAAATTTTATAAGCACAATAGCAAATTTGCTCCAAACATTGCAAATGGATCTTAAGCCTTCTAACATTCAGAAAGGATTTTTGCGTTAGTATCTTGATAAAAATGTGCAACTTTCCGGCGAAGTTGGTCCCATAGCTGCCCAAAATAATTATCAAGTAAAAAAACTTTATTACTTTTTGGGAGAATAAAAATTAACCTTTAGTAAGAGTGGCATCACTTCCATTATCACTTTCACGAATGATTGCTTCGGACATTACTGAACTTCTTTAATCGATTCAAAGTAAATGAGGAACCAGAGTAAAAGGTGCTATAAACTATTAAGGGTAGGTAAAGAAAACCAATATTAAACAAAAATCTCAGACTAGCTCAGTCGCAAAATATTTGAAATCTTCCAATGAAGATGACATTCTGGAATAATACAAAAAAGTAATGCAACCTTCATTTTTAACATCAGGATAAAGAACATAAAAATTGACATCGGAAAAAATAGTCTTTGAATAAACAGAAAAACAACAGTTATACTCAAATGGAATTGAGATACACATATATCACTTCTAGTAGTACATTTGTGACAATCTCAAAAACTAAGTTGCTCGGTACATCTCAGCCTCCGACAAAGTACCGCACAAAGATGAAATGAGTAAATTAAAATTATTTCTTTTTCTTACCTTACTCCACTTCACTCGGCTCTTCCGAGCCCTGCTTCACGTCCAGCGGAAAGTATAGGCTACTATTTTATCAGTGAATCCTAATCACCTAAGCTAAGTTCAACTTTTTCGGCCTGTCGCATAGATACCAAACAGTATAATATAAAAAGAAGGCCAAAAGTGAAAGTTTACATAAGAAATAAGTAAATGAAGCTGATTTCAAAAAAGGAACAGCATGAAATTGAAGTGTTTGGTCCGCGCTTAGCGAAATTACCGCTGCACGATATTCGGATGCTACTCCCGGATAATGAGGACGCTGTCGTACGTTTTCACCATTAAGTGGACCAAAATCATGTGTCCTTTTAGGAAGAAATTCTACTGCTGAAAAAATAGTTGTCGAAATCAAGATTCAAGACAGGAAAAGAGAAATCTGATCAATGCAGGAAGGACGTTCACAAAAGATTCTGTATTACAAACAATCCAAGCGTATGCAGTGTTTCACAGTAAAGAAAACAAAATAGATTATTACTTTCTATTAATTTTTCATTTGCTGTGAAAAGGAACAGTAACGTTAATCAATAAGACCTTTAAAAATTTGGTTCATAAAACTCATCGAGATAACTAGACCTAATTTAATCGCTTGTTGCAACTCACTGAAATAAAACCAGCTACCTGTAACGAAAATTCCATGTGTTTTCTGAGCAAAATGTAGTAGTTTCAATTCATGTGTATCATATATACCTACACTTCCATCCATTGTCCCGATGGCAAAGAAATTACCACACTCGCTAACAGCTAGAGCTGATATTGTCTGCAACAGTTTTAGCGTGAGCTAACTGTACGTCAAACTCTTCAAAATCATCCAATTGATAATGATTAAATTTAAAACATCATTATTTTTATATTATTCCACAGTTGGCAGCTGCATATGGATGATTGGAATGTTAAGAATTATTTCAATATTGCCGATTATTTCCAGAAAGGAACGTACACAAACGCTAAGATGAGAATTAAACGATTTTCATCTCAGCGTTCCTTTCTGGAAATAATCGGCAATACTTTTGAGAGCCGATAATAAAACAAGAGCTAGACGAATTAAAAAAAGATTAAACACCTCTCTACATGCTTCTCGAACAAGTATTGGCCGACAGAAATTTCGTTCATTATTGAATGCCCATAGCACAACATGTGATACAGCTTTCTTTGTAAGTCGAATTTGATTGTAAGTTGCCAAAAATATTGCATTCTTAGAACCAAGAATCGTAAACCGCACTGACCGGACCTGAGTCTTTTTTCAGCAAGGGAAGTTCACTAATTTTAAAATGAATATTTGAAGTGAAAAATTCCTTCAAGTTTCCCATAATTACTTCTCATAGATATCCAAGCTATTCATATTTGTTGTTTTTTTCGAACCTCATTGAATTTTTTAAGAAAATCCACAAACCGCTTACCTTAAATCCATCACCAATTTCTCTTGGCACTGGTAAGCTGCAAATTTTTTCTCCGTTTGTTGTATTCCAAATATATACAGTGGCATCATGTCCCACACTGATGCACAATTTTCCATTTGGCGAAATGTCCAAGTCATCCACATCCCCTTGATGAGCTTTAATTTTTATCAACGGAGTGTGCTTGGAGATAGAACTCTATAATACAAAAAAAATTGCCAAGTATAACAGCCTTTTTAAATAATCGAATAAAGCTCTATAGTTTTAATAGATGTAAACTAAAAACCATAAATATCCAGAAAAAATTAGACCGGAAATTTACTTGTATTAATTTTTCTACATCCCAAATGCGTATACACCCATCTGCGCCGCCTGTATATAACCTCTGAGGTTCCCCTTCAACGCACCGATCGAATCGAACAGTTTTCTACAAAAAAATCCATTCCATTTTTTAAAGTCTAAAAAAAATAATTTAATTAATTTTTCTCTTATATAAGAAAATATTTGGTTGCCCTTATTTCTGATTGAAAAATCACCTGATAAGCGTTACTCGATTTTTCATCTGAAACTATCCGAGATATTTTCTCAAAACTTAATGCCAATCGTGGTTGCTCGTTCTCCTTTGCTTTTAATAATGAAAATCCCTTAGATTCGTACAAATCACAATACTGAAATCGGATTAAAATTTTAGACGTACTTATTAAAAGGTGCCCACTTCGACACTTTATATGGGAAAAGGAAAACGATTGAAATTTCTTGAAATTGTAAAATACTAGTCTAAAAAATCTAGGAACATAGAACAACAGTAATTTACATTGATACAAAAATGTCTGTTTTTTCTTTTGTATCAATGTAAATTACTGTTGTTCTATAGTTCTTAGATTTTTTAGACTAGTATTTTACAATTTAAAATAAAAATGTACCGCTGATAACATGCAAGCATCAAAAAAACTCTGTGTGCACGCTAGCAACTGTAAAAACGCATTACTGCTTTTGCATGTTACTAAACTTTTACTACTACTCCTCACAGAAACAATAAAGCATTCTTCAGCTACCCTCTTTTAAAGCATATTAAATGAAATAAGTGAATGTAGTTTCCGAATTTCATTATCTCCACTTAAATCTTCGAAATTATAATTAGCTACTGACCTCATCATGCCCAGCAGCCAGAAGATATTTACCCTGTCCTGAAGCTCCCAATAATACACAGTCCATATTCATCGTTGCATAAGGATCGGTTACCAATGAATTAGTAACCTCCGTTACCAACGCCAGCTGTCCACTTACCCTTGGTACATTTTCCGCTGCAACTGTCGATGATTCGGGGTTGAACGAAAGCAGCAAGGTCTGTAAAAAGTACCGCTTTTCCACATCATTCCTATCATTTCTTTAACATCCATTTACTCATACCACAGACGATGAGTTCTAAACTTAAAAAGCGATTTTGCACCACAAGTAAGAAAACTGAAATCCTTAACTAACTTTAGATCCTTCCAGAAATACTTAGTATGAGAATTAATCTGTATGAGTTCACCACATACGACTCTCCTCTGTAAATTCATTTCCGACAAATAATCGTAATTTTAACATTCTAAGAAATAACCTTTTTTTGCCCCTGCCTCATGCAAAACCTTTCGGTAGAATCACTCCAAATAAACTACTAGCTCCGACATCGGGTGATTATTTTCTCTTTTAGCAATGGATAAAACTACTTTTATCGTTTTAATATTGCTTGATAAAGTCTGTTGAAACTAAAAACTAACTACATACCTAGTTGCTACAAACATTCCCACATGAATTCTGAATCTACTCGAGAATTCTCTCTTCTCTTTATCGCATGTCCATTCGTCTTCATAAAATGCAAAGGAAAAGGAAAGGGAACAAGAGAAAAAGCATAAGCGTTAAAATTTAGTTTAAAAAAACATGGTAACAATATCAGTAATAAAAATAACACGACAAGTAGCAATGACAACGATGAAAACCAGCATTATAGCAGATGTGCATTAATCTTTTTCGTTTCACAATATCATTACTTGTCGAACAAGCTTAATGTATTCTATGGGAATAATTCAATTAGATTGTGAGAAAGGACTGAAATGGAGTAAAAGGACGCGGAAAGGAACAAACCTGAATGTTATTCGGTACTCCAGTTTTTGACGCTCCACCACCGCCACCAAGAAGAATGTGCCTACTGCCAACAACTTGAACACAATAGGCCGGAGAGCAACAACGGGCGATGATAGGAGGGCCATTATTGGACCTCGAATTACCCATTCAATTAACACACTACAATCACCGCAAATCTGAATAATTCAAGAACAACGCATACAGTAATCACGCTTTCCTCGCAGGATCTTAAATGACATTTCATTTTGAAGTTGTTGCGCTAGTTTAACTGAACGGTGTTGTGTCCATCGAATGTCATGTCCTCATTTTAGAAAACGTACATCAGCTGTTGTGTTCTCATTTCAAGCTATGTTTATTAAATATCATGTCCTCATTTTAGGTTATATCCACGGAATGCCATAACATTATTTCAAGTCATTTCAATGAAATGATATTCTTAATATCACATGTTAGACATTTGGAAATTCGATGATTATATTATGGATCGTAACATATTTAATAAATGATCTTCCGTTAAAAGATATTCGAATCAGCTGTAAAGATCCATTTTTCAATCAATATGATCACTGTTGGCTTAAATTCAGTTTTAATTTAGTCTCCTTTATTTTTAAAAATTTCAAATCTTTTTTCTCTTCGATTATTTTTTCGTTTCTTTGATTTATTGTTCGTTCGATACGTATATTGTATACATGGAAGTTCTCGTTTTTTTAGAAAAGTGATTTGAAAAGAAATTAAAATAGCACGAGGGCGAGCAATGTTGTGAATTCTCGTAACAGATATTAAACTAATAATGATAAAGTCCAAAGTCCGAAGTTTACCGTTTTCCCTTTAGGATTGTTGTCGTGATATTATCAATTTAGTGTTGAATAAGGATTCTTTTAAAAAAAAAGAATATTTTTTAAATCGGTCATATTTTGAAATTCAATTCCCTTATTCATTTATTCTGCTCTTTCCCAATTGTCACCAACGATATTTAAGTTTTATATTAATGAGATAATTAAGAATAGAGTAGAATTTGTTGCTTTTCTTTTTCAAATGTTTGGTATTATATGGTTGATTACTGCATATTCATAATACAATTCATAGTTGTACTGAGCAAATGGCTATACTTTCATGACATCTGAGCGTCTAATTTATTTGTATTTATGATATAATAAGAAACACGAATTATCGCCTAATATTATATATGGAAAAGTATACTTCGATGAAAATCATACAAAATAATCATGTAGTTTATAGTGAGATAACATTTTACTATTCTTTTGTTTCTTTCAAAGCACATAAAACTTACTTATACACCAATAATGGTTTTAATCAAACAGCCAGAGTTTAATAATCCTTGTGAAGTGAATACTAACAGTGTATCGGTGACAAATTTAGAAATGAAAACTTGAATCCTAAATTTCGTGAAAATGTTAATTAACTTGAATTATATCATTTCAGGTATAAAAAAAAATGATTGCAAACAATTCTTCAACCTGTAATTTGTTATTAAATTTATTCCGTCTTCATCGTTCTACTTCTGCAAATTTCAGTTTCGGTAGTTATAATTTGAGGAGGGATTTGTTTTTTCTTTTGTTTAAAGATAGCATTGATTAATAATCATTGTGTGATTTGATGAATTTTGCTTAATAATTTCAATTTTCAAGGCTTTACGGATAGCCAGCAGCAATTAAATGAAGCTGCACGTAAATTTGTGGCTGATGAAGTGATACCAGTAGAAGCTAATTACGACAAGAGCGGTGAATTTCCATGGGATGTGCTTAAAAGAGCTCATGCTAATGGATTCATGAATACAACCATCCCTAGAAATTACGGCAATTATTTCAGTTTTAATTTATTTTATTAAATTAAGCTAATTCTATCTATATTACTTACTGATTTAATTACTTTAGTTGCAACTTGTCTAACTTATTCAGCTGACATAAAATGTTGCCTAAGAAAATGCTTTTGGCTACTTCAGTTAATGGAATTTACCTGAAATTACCAGTAAGCAATATGGTATATTGGGCAATCGCAACATTGTTTAGAATTTGAAATCTGAAATTGTTTTCAAAAGCTGTCGTTATAGGTGGCTTGGAATTAGATATGGTCACAAATACTCTAATTCATGAAAGATTCGGATATGGTTGCACAGGTATAAGCACAGCGATGTTGACGAATATCCTCGCTGAAACGCCGTTGATTTTAGCAGCTAGCAGTGAAATTAAAAAAAAGTATCTAGGACGAATGATCGATGAGCCTTTAATGGCTGTGAGCGTTTTTTCAACGTTGAATTTCGTTTTTAATTTTAACTATTCATATTTTACTGCAAATTTTTTCAAATTGTGATACCTATGGTTTTCTTTTGCATACTTTTAACTATTGTTTGTTTCCAAAAATAATCACAGCGATCTCATCAAAAGACTTCTTGTTTGATTCTCATACCGGATTTCATTCTAGCATTTCGAATTTCCAGCAAATATAGCCATTACCATTGAACAGCGTTGCTCATAGAAAGTGATTAGAAATTCGCAACTAACAATATATAGACAATTGATTATTTCATAATACATCTAAGTTTGACTTATTTTGGCCCCATCGAGCACTTTTTTCTTTGATTTAAGATTTTTTAACTATGTGGTATTGCAGTCGTATGCAGTCACAGAATCATGCGCCGGTTCAGATGTCGCGGGTATACGGACTTGTTGTAAGAAGAAAGGTAGTGATTATATCATTAATGGATCCAAGATGTGGATTACCAATGGTGGAGTTGCGAATTGGTTTTTCATACTTACACGAAGTAATAAAGATCCGAAAACACCTTCTAATAAGGCCTTTACGGCATTTGTAGTTGATGCTAATACACCGGGAATCAGCATTGGAAAAAAGTTAATTTTGATAATTTTCTATTGCTTGAACAATTTCAGTTAAATGATCTTACTCATAAATCTTGATAAGTTCCAATTATGATAATTACTGCTCTATATTCTAGAATGCTACAAATGTATTGACGAGATTTATTCATATTATTTGGTACTTTTATGTGCAAGGCTTTTTCTTTTTAACTGGTATAATAATTAAGTAAAAAATCGTTAAATGTACATGATAACAATTGTAGGGTAAAACGAAGGGACGAATTGAAATTTAGTGTAATTTCAGGAAATAAACATGGGACAGCGCGCATCAGATACACGTGCAATAACATTTCAAGATGTTCAAGTGCCAAAGTCACAAATGATTGGTAGTCCTGGCGAGGGTTTTAAGATTGCTATGATGACTTTTGATACTACTAGGTAGGGAACTGTTAATAATCAAGGATCCAGGATTATGGAACTATTGATAACTTCATTTTGAAAATTTTCTTTGATGAAAATTTATCAAATAACACTGATCAAAATTGTTTGAGATTACATTTCTCTTATGAGATGTGATAGAATTGAATGATACAATAAAAGAAAAGGTAATTTAGACCACTGGTGGCGGCAATAGCAACCGGATTATCGGCTCGCTGTCTGGATGAAGCTAGCAAGTATGCATTGGAAAGAAAAACATTCGGTGCTCGAATAGCTATCAATCAGGTATAGTAAATGATATGAGAACAATAAATAAAAACCTGCTTATTTTTTTTAATCACAATAATATTTCCCTGCATGTATTTCCCCATTAATAGGGCACTTTTGTAGAAAATCATAAATTAACAGTCTCTTTTAGCTGCATCATCATGATCATCCATCATTCCCATACTATTTCTGAGGCCTTTCAATACTACTATCTTCAAACGTGTATTTTTTTTTACATTTATTTATTTATTACATATGAGTCTATTATCAGTGATATTAGGGCATATCATTTATGTTGGCTGATATGGCTATAAATTTGGAGCTTTCACGGCTGATGACTTATCGAAGTGCATGGGAAGTGACGCAAAAGTCAACTGCTTCATACTATTCTTCCATTGCTAAATGTTTTGCTGCAGATACTGCCAATATTGCCGCATCAAACGCCGTTCAGATTTTTGGTGGTATATTTATAAAATCATCATCATAACTACCAATTTAAACTAAAAGAAATTGTAGCAGTTCTCTTTCCTGTCATTTATTTAGATTTATGGCATAAGAAGCATAAGGTTAAAGTTTTTCATATCATTTGATTGTTATAGGGAACGGATTCAATACGGAATATCCAGTGGAGAAGTTAATGCGTGATGCAAAAATACTGCAAATTTATGAAGGCACCAATCAGATCCAAAGGATTATTATCGCTCGGGAATTAACTGCACGAATTCGAAAAACAGGAACCACGACTATGCTTTCACGATAGAAAGCAATAATGTTAACCGACTTGGAACTTTTTATTATAAATATGATTTGGGAGTTAAAGCAATGTTAAATACAATGAATTCCCAAAATGAAGCCAAATATGGTCTTATGGAAAAAAAATTTTTTCTTACGAAAATTTCTGAATTTGAAAAATTTATCATTTCTAATCAGTGCTGTGAGGAGTTCTGATCATATGATACCAAAGCTCACTTTATTGAAATGCCTTTGATCAGTTCTGCAATGCTATCAATGACGTATATGACTGAAGAATATTATATATAATGTTGTCACTTTTGTTGAGACAAATAGATGCTATAAAAATTTGAAGATTGCGAATGATTTGATAAAGTATTTCTAATGATCAATATCCTCATTTGTATAGTTAATTTGAAGTGTCAAGCATGTTTTTATTTTTCATATCTATACCATTTTTTGCCACATTTTCAAGCATATCATTTTGCCGAGGTATGTTCGAAATTTGTCGATCTTTGATTTTTTATTAAAAAATTTTTGCTTTATTTATACAGCCTCTGAAGAAATTAGTTACTTTGAAAGTTAGCAAACTTAATAATTCCCAATTTTTCTTTTTTTCTGTAACATTCTAATAATCAAACAATAGAGACGTTTTTAAGAGAAGCATTTATATTTTCAGCGTGTTTTACGATGTTTTCGAGATGCATGTTGCAAAAGCTGCAATACTGCAGTGTTCAATTTCAAAGTCGATTCATTTCATTTGGTCTGATCCTTATTCATATCATTACAGTGAATCTAATAACCACTTATTTGGGGATCTCCTTTAACCTTTAATTCATTCTACTTGTGCCTCTGATATTTTTAATACTTCAGTCATAGGTAATGGCTCTACTGAAGTAGGCAATAGGCATAATGTGCTGTTTATTTTTTCAGAACTATCCGACATACAGCGTGAATATCGCGACGTTGCAATGAAATTTACGAAAGAAAAAATAATACCTGTTGCAGCTCATTATGACAACACTGGCGAGGTGAAACAATTGATTTCAAAAGTTTTGACAATAAATTTAGTATCTTTCCTGAATTTCTCATGTATGGAGTGAATTCCATTCTTTTGCCAGAAAAATTAAAATTTTAAACAGATGGAATTATTTTATTTGATAATTTGCAGAGTTCAATTTCAGTTTCCATGGGATGTTGTGAAGGAAGCACATCGAATAGGTCTTATGAATCCACAAATTCCTAAAAAGTATGGTAAGCAAATAATTATTTCTGTTATTCACATAAGAATATACAATAGCAAATATGATAATACAACAAAACATCTTGTTTTTCAGGTGGACTAGGATTAACATCTTTGGAAACTGTTCTGATAGTTGAAGCATTAGCTTACGGCTGTTCCGCCATTCAACTTTGCATCATGGGACCATCGTTAGCTGTGGCACCCCTTAATATAGCTGGAAATGAAGAACAAAAAAAGAAGTATTTAGGAATGCTTACAGCCGAACCCATTATTGCAGTAAGTCTTCCGAGAAGGCGAAAGACAATGGAACAGAAGGGAGAGGGCGAAATGTTTAGCATAATTATCTAAATATTTGGCAATTTCAATTTAGATGGGTTTTTTAGGAACACGTTATGGGAATCTAATAGCTGATTCCTTTGATAAATGTCATGATATAGAAACTTTCCTGATTGTTCAAGTAAATCAAAATTTTTAAGAAAAATCAAAATAACATTGCCAGTAAAATTGCAGTAGTGCAAATTAGAACTCTGAACTTTTTCAGCTTCATAAGATTTGTGTTTGCCAAATTTTTAGGCTTACTGTGTTACGGAACCGAGTGCGGGCTCCGATGTTTCAGGTATTAAAATGAAGGCAGAAAAAAAAGGTTTATTGTTAACTGTATAAAAAAAATAATTGTTTGAATTGTGACACACGAGCAGGCACTATTACAAAAGATGGAAAAAATTTGACTTATAACGTTAGATTCGAAAAGCATTTTGAATTACTCGAAAAATTAGAAAGAGTGCATTGAATCAAATTTTGAGGGGATTCATATGTGCTGAATGGTAGCAAAGCTTGGATAACTGGTGGTGGACCAGCGAAATGGTTCTTTGTTCTGGCAAGAACGGATCCAGACCCAAAAGCACAACCGGGAAAAGCATTCACTGCTTTTATTGTTGACGGCGATACTAAAGGAATCACTAGGGGGAAAAAGGTAAAATTACTTGCTATGCATATGTCTTGCAAAGAGACAAGATAAATATTCTTGCAAGTAAATACTAAGTTATGGATGTAAAATTTACTTAGAAATTATTAAGAATTAGCCATTTCAGGAGGAAAATATGGGACAGCGATGCTCGGATACGCGATCAATTTTATTCGAGGATGTTATAGTCCCGATAGAAGTGAAAATAAATGAAATAAAACCTAAAACTTTTGGGAATATCGCTCAATTGTTTATGCTTCAGAATCCGAAATTTTTTTTAACTAAAATTATAAAAATTAACGAAATTTTTTCAGAACGTTATCGGTACACCCGGTGCAGGTTTCAAAGTAGCAATGAGCTCATTTGACACGACACGTCCTGCTGTTGCAGCTGCAGCCGTTGGACTCTCATGGCGTGCTCTCGATGAAGCATGCAAATATGCATTAGAAAGAGAGGCATTCGGAGCGCCAATTGCTAAGGTATTCAAACAGCACTTCTTGCTAAAAGTTTTGAACATTGGCGGTGATGCTATGTTAAAGATTTAATCAAGTAAATCGAGAGATTTCATTCCTAAAAAACACTAATAATAGACAAAGAATCAGTATTATATAATTTCATCTTTGCTGATCCCAATTTCTGCTACTTATTTAGAATCAAGGAATATCATTCATTTTGGCGGACATGGCAGCAAATCTGGAACTCGCTCGACTAATCACATACTGCGCTGCGATGGCTGTCAACAGTCAAGCTTATTACGCTTCGATAGCTAAATGCTTCGCCGCCGACACTGCTAATATTGCTGTAAGCAATGCCGTACAAATTTTCGGAGGTTTCATTTAATCTGTTTATTTCGAGAAATTCAATTTTTTTTTCTTCAGAATAGATAGGAAAAATTAGGAATGATTCCACGAAGCAAAGTGTTTTCTGTAGGTAATGGATTCAGTAAGGAATATCCAGTGGAAAAATTGATGCGTGATGCAAAAATCTACCAAATTTACGAAGGTACAAGTCAAATACAACGAATTATCATTTCACGCCATATTCTACAAAAAATTGCGAATACAGGAAGTGCTACCTGATATTCTTAACAAAGTATGTGAAAAATTATAAACATCGAAGAAAACAGATCTAATTAATGCATTTTGTTTGATTTGAAGGGAAATTTTATTCCATCGCTTACTTACAAACGATACATTTTTTCACTAATTTTTAATATTTAAACAAAATTCGCACTTTAAACAAAATTTGCAGTATGTTAGAGAAATCATACTGTATATCGGAAAAAAAATTTGTATAAATATGCATATTTTCTTTGATAATAAATCAATGATTTATGACAGCAGCATGTGAACAATGTACTAAATACTGCTAAAACTTCCTTCACTTCTTAGATTTAATTTCGAAACATTCCGGAGGATGAATGCGTAGAACAGAGTGGAAATAATGTTGAAGAAATTAACAGTGATAAAAAATCTATATGAATATATAATTAAACCATTATTGTTCTACATACAAAATTATTATTGTTAAACATGCAAAACATGTTGGATTATTCAAGCGCTGGGCGCAATAGTCTAGTAACATATACCACCTATTGCTATGCATATCTATCGAATCTATAAAGTTTTAAGTGTTATTCAATATTTTTATCATTAAATAATTTTATATGTTTAATTGACGAAATGAAAAAATAATCAGTGCATGTGGTAAGCAAGTCGAGACTGTATTTTGAAGAAAATTTTCTTATCAAAATTTTGTAATGTATAACTGCGAATAGCACCATATGATGTGCACACACAGGCACACACACACACACACATATATATATACACACAAAAACATACAATTTGAAGTGCAAATAGTTGAGAAGAGGATGATGAGAAAGGTGACAGCCAAGCAGTCAGTTGGATAGACAAACCCAATTCATATCGTTTGTTGGTTGCCATGTGGGATGAATTGGATAATTCCTTCATTTTCTGGACCGTAAAGTTTTTACATTCTTTCATTTATTATTTTGAAGTTTTAAAAAAAAAAAGAGAAATATCCATTTGAGTGACCTCTTCTCTTCTATCGAAATTAAATTGACCTCATGATATTATATTTTGAAAATTCAAATTTTCTAAATTTCACTTTTCATTTATTCTAACCGAAAGTTAATTTTCATCAGTTGCTTTATCACTAGGTTTTTTTTTTTTACCATTTCAATAATACAGAAACTTTGTAATATATTCTATATTTCAATTACTGTAATAGCTTACTTTATAATATATTATATTGGGAAGAGACGGAAGGAACGCAAATATTCTTCCATTGTTTACCAATTTCGAAGTGAAAATAGTCTGTCAATAAAAAAATTGTTCATCTAATGTAAATATATTATTCATTCAAAATTTCAAATTTCAAAATATATGGCAAAGATTTTGTGCTATAAAAAAAAATCATAAATTTTGAAATGAAAATGTAAGCTTCCATTCCCTTAAATATACATTACAAAATATGTTAAATATATCTGGTTGAGTTAAATTTCAAATTTAATATATTATGTTGAAAATGCATAAGCTTACTTTCGTTCACTTTCAAAATTCAACTCTAACAAAAAAGTTTAATTTTATTTAGCATATGTACTCGTGTATGTGTGTGTGTGTGTGTGTGTGTGTGTATGTGTGTGTGTTATATAACTGTGTATTTGTGTCTGTACATATGTTCTACTTGATAAATTATAAACTATAAAATAATCTAATAGAAAATGAACGAATTCCAAAAAGTGAAATCTAATGTTGAATTATTTCAATTAGTTTAAATTGATCAACGAAATAATAATTGCTCTGGTTAGTAAAGTTTTATAGATATCATTTAGAAGTACTGAATACATATATATTATTAATAATTAAATAATCTTAATAGCATATTAATTTTTTTAATTGTTAATCTTTTTTATCTTTATTTCTCATTAACAAATTTTAATTTATGCTATCTATTTTTTAGCTCTTTTTTTTTTAAAGTAATTATTTTCAAAATTAAATGAATAAATGATAAATTTTTATTATTAATAAAAACTTTGTCAAAAATTACATCAATCTACAACGCACCACTTTTTTTTCCTCCCTTTTACAACATTCTTTCAAATTATATCTTCCCATCCTATGCATATTTCAAATTTTAACGGAAATTTAAAAATGAATCAACAACCTGTTCAAATACATTTGTATAATGATTGAAGGAGCATTTTGAATAATTTACATTTTTCATCATCTTTTCTTCTTTCCCTTTTCGCTCCTTACAATTTCACTCACTTTTTCATTTCTATCTTTTTCTTCATTTCATTAATATTATGTATGTGTATCATTTATATCTATTTTAAGTTTCTTATCCTTTCCTATTTATTTTTCTTACTTTTATCAGTGATATTTTATCAGTTATATGTTTATTTTCTTTTATCAGTACTTATCAGTTACCAAAAGTTTCCGACTCTTTTTTATATTTTGAACTTTTTTTTTTTGAGCAATATGTAAAATTTTTCATTAACAAGCAAAAGAGAGCTGGTAATGAGTCATCAATCTGTATTTATTTAAATGTTGTGAAGTTGAATTTGATGAAAAGATATTTTAAAATAGGTAAATTTTGTTAAGCGTAGTAGAGAGGAATGAAGTTTATACTTACCGTTAACTCAATTGGCAACTATCTCTTTTTATGAATCATTGCTAAAAGAGAATTTTTTTTCCATGAGATCATCTTTGAGAATTTGACAGAGAGAGATTTTATTTTAGAGAGAGGTCGTCTTTAAGAATTGAAAGAGAGAGAGAGAGAGGGATTTATTTTATTATAGAGAGAGATTTTATTAGTAATAATACATTAAACTCAGTATCTTATATATTCATTACAAAAAAGAGAACTTTTCTGATGAGGTCATCTTTGAGAATTGAAAGAGAGAGAGAGAGAGAGAGAGAGGGAGAGAGAGAGAATGTGATATGAGTTCAATATATTGTTACTAATGATTTAGTATACCAATTCATGGAAATATTCATTTTTTCTCTAATGCTTAATTATCATTAAGTTGAATTTTTAACAAATTAAAATTTGAAATAAATTTAAACCATTGCTATATTTACTGTACTAAATTTTTGCGCTATAATTACTATGTTTTTAAACATTCAACAATTTTTGCACTATTAATTAAACTCAATGCAAAATTTCTGTTAAGCATCAAATATGCTCTCAAATGAAAAAATTCCATTTATTATATCAATTCTTTATCATTATCAGTTAACAATATCAATGACTATTTGTTTATGAATTTATATTTTATGCTGTCTTATATTCGTAAGTGCATGTTTATAAGTATCTTTTGCTTTTGCGTGCATGCATGCATGCATGCATAATATTCTTATAGGATGGATTTTCCTGTGAAATCATCTTAAACCATATTTTTAGATAATTTTTGATGCTATAATATACAAAATGAATTTAAGCATATGTTGTAAATTTGTTGAAATTTCAACAATGAATTATTTATTATTACTTATCATTTGAATTCCGTTCATTTATTTAACAATATTTAGTAAACTTTCAAAAAAATAAAATTCCCATTTTTCATTTCAAATTATCAAAACTTATAAGCTTGTTTAGAGTAAAGGTTAAAGTTCACTTTTAAAATATCAGTGTTGTATTTTATCTCTCAAATATTTATATTATACTAATATGATAATCACTAACTACTTCCTCCAAATATTTTGATAAGCATTGATTAGATGTTATATTATATTGTATTGTTCCATTTAAAAACAAATATATTTTCATGAAGCAAAAAACATGAATCATCGTGAAAAAAAGAGAGATCTTAGAAATGATAATGGTTTATTCACTTTCAACTTTAGCACTATTAATGAACGAAAACCGGAACTGGTTTAGCTAATGATGAGTAACGAACGAACGACCGGCTACCACCTCTACCATTCGATGATTGTCACCTTACTTTTTGTTTGAAGAGGAAATATTTTTCCTTTTCGTATGATTGTATTTTTCTTTGATAACATTTTGTTATTTGACAATATATGTTCTGTTCCGTTTTTCATTTTCCAGAATATCGATTTGTTATTTCAGGAAAAAATTAGAAAAAAAAAGGAAAATATATTAAATTATCGGAAGGAATAATTTAATGCTTTCAATGACGAAAGTTTGAATTTCACTATTTCATTGTTATCTTGTTTACTGCATTAATTGTTTACTACAATATTTATTTGTTTACTACATCATTTATTTACTACATTTATTACATTATTTATTTATTTACTATATAATTTTATTTATCGAACAGAACTGAATGCCGATTTATGTGTGGATTATTGCTATATTTTTTGCTGCAATTTTAATTCTATCAATTTTGATTTTATGCTATATTTTAATTTTGAAGCTATCAAAAAAACATTTACGTACTTCCAAACATTCAATTACCGTTCGACCAGAAATCGCCAAACCGATAAATGCATTTGGTGCGCAATTTTTATTAAAATAAAATAAGCTAATTTAATAGCTCTTAAGCTAATTTAATTATACTGAAATTACTGATAACAGTTTGAGAGTGATCATAACTTTTGTCTGATAACATTTTTAGTTCTTCGATGTGTTTTCAAGCATATAATAATTTGCATACTTTGCAAAATTTTTCATTTAAATCTATCATTTTATATTATCTTGCCTCACAACAATAATAAAGAACTTTTAAATGCTGAAATCGAATTAAATTAATTATTTTGAATTATAATATTAATTAAATTAATTATTTTGAATTATATTATAATCTTCCTGTGCTAATAAAATAAACAATTGATGGGAAAATTTTATAGTATGTTTTATCTAAGATATGTTAAATTTATGAGAATCATCAGCTTGCAAGTGAATATAATTATAACAAAAAAGGTATATGCAACTTTGGCAATCAATTTTCATCAGTGTTTACCTTATCCTGAAATTAAAGTTTTATTTTTAAAATTTGATCTCAAATTTTGCGCGGAAAATTCTCAGTTAATTTTTTCCGGTATTGCAATGATTCGTATCTTATTGAGATTTTCGCTTTTAAAATGCATCAAACTTTTCATCGACAGCAATAATAAACAATTACAGTTGATTTTAAATGTATGATTAGTCAGAAAATTGCAAATGAAAGATAATATCGGTACTTTATTCATTTGAAAAAAGTTTACTGATAAGCGGAATTAATGACAAGAATGCGACACAACACTTCAAATGAACTCTTTTATTTCCAGCAATGAACTAACTAATCATTGTAGAAATATGATATCTAATTAAATGGTACTTATTAATTGCTATGATAAAATGGTGTAAGTCATTCGAAAGCTATAAAATTAGCCACGATGTCAAATGCAACGCAATTGATATCATTTGTTGATTAATAGATTGCTGAAAACAAAGGAATTCATTTGGAGTATTGTATTGCGTTTTTATCATTAATTCCAACTTATCAGTGCAAGCTTCTTTCAAAATAAAAGATGACTAATTTTACAATGCAAATAATGGTGTAGAAAATTATTCAAAATATAAAATTGCATTTTTGAGTTAGCTTTATATTCAACGTTTAACATACTTAATAAACAATTTATTTTTAAAACTGATCGATATTACTTCCAATTAATTTCTGAAACTTTATATTGCAAAATTCTGAATGACAAAAAAATTTTGTTCAAATTTAAATTTCTTTACAATATTCAACCAATAATTATAATAGCCATAATTTTTGATACGGACGTTAAAGTTATCGTTAGGTGTTAATTTATGAAACGCTTCGTAGAAAAAAAGCAAATAATAATGAAAACTGATTAAATTAAATGTTATAATGTTATAAAATGATTAAATATTATTAAATGTTAATTAAATATTAGGTTCAATAAATTTTAGAAAAAAGGTTTGATTTTTCTTAGGGAAATATTTCAGATGAAAGCTGCACAGTATTTGCTCGCATTTCAACTCCATCAATAATCACAATTCCTGAAAATCCATTACACAAGATTAGTGACAGGGAATCGGAACGAAATGGAGCACCGATCAGAAAATCTGCTTGGATTTCTGGTAAGTGTCGACAAAATTTTTATCTAACTTATGAGTCATCCACTGATACTTCTTTGTCATTTAAGAATAGTTCGTGTTTGAAATTTCGAAGTTGACAGTAAATCTTTTTATTTATTTCTAATAGGTAATAAAATATTGAGTATAACACGTTAAATCTTTTGAACTCATTAGTTCGGCCTGAAAAATAAAAAATTTGAATAGAAAACTGGAGAATATAAAAAATAACAGACCTCTCGGGTATTCCAAAAACACAGATCGTTGTATGCGTAGACACCATATTCCATATTTTCCGGTCGTTCGAAACAACAAAATGGACATTTTGTGGATCGAGACCCGCCATCAGACGAATCTAAATGTGACTATTTGGACCCACTGGATTTGAATCTCAGCCAACTTCATGATATTTACATCGCTAGCAATAATCCCTACCATCCGAAGCAAATCAAGTGCCTACCAAGCAATGAATATACAGTGACCACATATTCGTAGTTCATCTTTTATCACAACCCAAATCTCCTAATTTTTCAACAGTAACATATCGCTTTCATGTGAGATAATGGAATGCTTCAATTAGTCACCAGTTAGCAGTGAAACCTCGCAGAAAAGCAGCCTGGATTAATTGCAAATCATCCAACAGATAAAGTATTCATTAGCCACAGAACGATAACCACGTATACTTTTCGTGCAGATAAGCATTCTCAGAATAGGAAAATGAATCAACATAACAACTTATTTTTTGTTAAGTTTAGCTGACGAATTTTATGCTTTTTCTTAAAGAATAAAAGCACTTTTTACCAAAATCACATTTTTTGAGTTGATACAACTATCCTTTATTTTCTTATAAAATAACTGTTTATTGTAAACAAATTACTTTATACCACTTTTGATCACAAAACTTCTGTATATGTCAATAGTTGCAGGTCAGTAAAGTCTCAATAACAACAAGAAACAGATAATAGAATTGCTATCAGGAAACAAACACATTAGCAAAATCAAAACTCAATTAATGGATATTTTTATGTTTACTATAATTATGCTACACCATTTGCAAACCTAACTTTTCGAATATTTTCGAAAAGTTGAATTTAATCCAATAATTTAGCGATGAAAACCTAATCCGACAGCTATGTCATTTGTGACACAATTTTTTGATATACTGGATATTCAGGACTTTGCATGAAGATACGAATCTTTCGCTGTATTTGTTTCGGTGTGTCCTGATAGATATTCCTCGCATCGCGACTCATTTTCTGAAACATTACAACTCAGACGCTTTTAAAGTTTCAAAACAGTAAAATTTCGGATATACAAGAATAATTTGAAAGATACGAAAAATTCTGTGGTTCACTTTTCACAAATCATAACAGAACTGCTGAAGATTAAGGTATTGAAAATTCCTTACCTCATAATCTTCGCCATGCCTTTCGATCATGTAAACACAAAATTCAATATCTCGAGCAAGTAAACGATATCCACGTCCTTTTTTCTGCCTAATTTCTTCTTCCTCAGCTTCTTTTTCCAAAGCAGCAATCACTTTCTTGATTTTCGACCCAGCACTGGCTGGTTTCTACAAAAATGGATAATAAAAACAAATTTCGAAGAACTTAAGGTTAGAGGTCTAGCTTTAAGGTCAACCGCAAGACATCTTGAATAATTCAAACAAGTATCTCTGGAAATCCGATATATCGCCTAAATTTATGCTATGAACTTGATTTAATGATTGGATTCGCCTCAAAAACTTCGATGAAATTATCAAAAACAATATATGTGTTAAATAAAAAGTTTTAGACCTAGTAACTTACAGCTTTAAGCATCTGGGATTTAATAGAACCGTGCAGTTTCGGATCATCCATTTCCATTTTTTCACATTGATTACTCTATAATAGGACAACCTGACTTGATATATGGAAAAAATATGTAAAGATTGAATGGTAGATCAAATGTCCCGCATACAATGAAAAAGCAAATTAAACCTTTGAAATTCAGAAAGAGAAAGAATTACAATTTTTGGACGCAAAGGAAACAATTTGTTCGAATCGTAAGCAAGTCCCATTACTTTCATATTCTGCTTAATTGTAGCATTCTTGTTCCAAGCTGTGCGCATCTCTTTACTGTAATTTGCACGAAAATCCAAAGAAAAACAATGAAGTTTTAAAGGTGAGAATCTAATAGTTTTGTGAAGCGAAGATAAATAATATGCGAAAGACTAATGTAAGACTAAGAGACTAAAAACAGAAGCAGAAAAATTCAAAAGCATTACAATGTCGAGCACATATGAACAACACTAGAAGCGCTGTGTACGAATAAAATCAAATCTTATTGATACGAAAAACTGACACAGTCAGTTACGGTTGTGTTCAAAACCCAAAAAATTGAGGCAGTTCTCAAAATAAGGAAAATTATCTTCACCGTTTTGTATATGATGGAAAGAAGGGGAAGATATTATCATCATAAACACGTTACCATGTTATCCCATTCATAGCTTTTCGTCTTTTCATTGCTTTCTTTTTTGCAATAACCGAACTTTTACTGTAATTGATACGTCGGCGAGCTTTTTTTCTTCCATGTTTGACTGATCTCATTTTGCCTCCTGTTACCAATACAATTTACCTTTAATTTGGTTAAGAATAATATAATAGAACTATAATTAAACAATTTTTTTTATTTCCTGGCAAATGCAATACGTACAAACATCAGAGTTCATTCCAGTTTTGTTTCTAAGATATGATCATTTGTCTTTTTTTACTTAGTAAAAAGATCCGAAATTTCCTTAGCTTCAGTTACTGAAAACTACTAGCTTAAGAACTACAATCTGACAAGATCGACTGGTGGAGAACAATATCGCGACAGCAGTCTATACGTGTCTCATTTGGTCGAAAAAGATGAAACCAGTTGTAACATAGATGACGCAACGTGAAAATATGTGTTGCAGTTTGGAACACAGTGATAAAAGAGAAGGTGTTGTATTGTATGCATTATAAGGTTTAATGAATCGTATGGAAAGGGAAGCAATCGGGAAAGAAGGGGATAGTTCGGCCAAGGAGCAGCAATTACGTAAGGCTGTTTACGATACCATTGTAGCTTTGTCGGACTGCGTTGTTGAAACAACACTGCAGAAATTGGTACTTAACCTTTTATATTTGTTGCCAAAATTACACTTGTCAATTTCTTTATGCAAAGATTCATTATACTAATTTCAATTTAGTGCTATTTTGTGAAGGAGTTAATTTGCAGCTGAATAATTTGGATCAAAGTAGTTGGATGGAAGTGATCGAGGAACGTTACCTTGGTCGAATGTGCGGTTTCCCGCTCTGTACTAATCCGGTGGAAGTGAAAAATTCGCAAAAGTATCGAATCGATTTGAAAAATAAGAAGGCAAGTTGGTTTTTGATCCTCTAACATGCTACTGCTTTTGCAGTCAAAATAACATTTAAGACAAAATTTCTATTACCATTCGTTAGCTCATCATGAGACATTTATTTTAAGTTTTTATCCCATTAAGTGTTTTTTTTGCCCAGTTTAATCTTAAGCTTGAGTAAATTGAATACGAGATTGTCACTTAACAACTTATCCGCAATTTTAATCCTAATTTTACGAGAATTCAGAGGAATTTTAAAAGGGATCTTCGGTTGCTCATCAAAAAATATGACAAAAATAAGTAGATCAATAAATAATCAATGATGAATAACTTGGTGAATGGAGGAATCCAATTATAGATGTTATGGTGAAAGTAAATGTATGACCGTAAAATTTAAGAAAAGCCAGTAACATTTATAACACAGAAAGCATACATCGGTGACAATATAACTGGAAAAATTAAGAGCTTCTTTTCAGATCTCAGTGAATTTTTCAGTGAAGCGTAATATCCAATTTTCCTTTCAGGTATTCGAACGATCTGCTGAAATTGACAAATTTTGTTGCGAAGACTGTTTTTTACGTTCTGTTGCAGTGAGGGCGCAGCTAGAAACAGAGCCATTATGGATAAGAGGCAATGAACGAGGTAACTCTAAGTTTTATATATGCACGATTCAAGATAATTTGACTATTTTATAGAAACAGTCTATTCGCATTGAAACAATCTACTTGCATTCTTCAATGCAAATAGATTGTTTCTAGTCGTATTTCACAATCAGTGTCTTGTCAAATAAATATTGATTGATTTAAAATAAACCTTCATAAGAAGAACCGCAGTAGCCGGAGATCTCGTTAGATTAGCTAATAAAAGGAGTAATTCAAAGAAATGTTTTTTTTGGTCAGTGAAAGTATTTGATTTGAACGCCACAAATATCAGGCAACAGCAACAGAACACCTGTGACTTTGAATTCAATGAAGACCAACAGCTGATAACATCACTTGAAATTTTGAAAGTATGAACTTAACTTCATCTTCATGATATGTGGCTGTAGTTATTATTTGATTACTAATTTCTATTAACATAGTCATAAATGGTATTTACTTTCCTTATACCTTCCTTTCTTCACTTAGATTCAAAAGTATTCATTTACTTTAGAACATGGCTTAATACCTCAGATTTCATAATCTTTAAAAGCAGTTGACTTTGCATCACCACCATTATTATTTTACGCTTTATTTCATCAGCTGTTTTTTCAGTGGAAAAAAAGATTAGTCGAAAAAGAAATATAAAGATTGCTAAAGGTCTAGAAGTGCTATTTTTAATTTGTCGATTAAGTCTCGTTTTCACCTCTGAATTGTAGTTCGATTTTTTGCTCAGATTGGTGACATCGTGGAATCTGATGATGAGGATAATGACGACGAAATCAAGACGGATGAAGAAAAAAGAGATGATGAGGAGTTTTACAATTTTTGTCGATCTTACCTTACAATGAGGCCGGGATTTTCTAGCACTGACGAAAGTACAGACGTGTCTACAATTGAAAAGGTTATGAATGAGACAGTCACGAAAACGGAGATAGAAGCATTTCGTTGAATTTCTTTGAGTTAGAAGAATCTGAAGATAGAGAAGATCTCCTTAGTTGGTGGCCGATAATTAATATTATTTAGATACCTTGCAATGCACCTATCTGAATTTCAGGAAAGGAAAAAGAATGGACAACTTTCTGAAAGTGAAAAATTGGCTCGCATACGGAATAAATATAATCAGAATAAACTCAAACGACCTCCAAAAATGATTGCAGCCAAACCACTTAGTTCACAACTTAGTGATAAAATTCCGAAGAATTTCTATGAAGATTTTGAGAAAACACTGTTGTAAGTTACTGCTCTTTTAACAAATGAAATTTCAATATTGCCAAAATAAGTTCAATTTTTTAGCTTATCTGAGTTTTCTGATGTCTTGCCATTTTGTTTCGAACTAGAAGTGAAAGTAATTGGATTTCATTTCCTCAATTTTTGAAGAGAGTGGTGTGGTCGAGAAACGATTTGTTATTTACAATATCATCGCAGAATGGATTTATCGAATAGTGAAGATGAAATAGTTCCTGAAGCAAGATCGATCATGTCCCGGTTTTGTGGAGATGGTCACGTCACTAATGAAAGGATTGAGGGAAATATGTTTCTGCCTCCAATTGATAGTGTCGATCAAGCAAAACAACGGATTTCGGTACTAGTTGAATTATTAAAGCCAAGGTGAGTCAACTCCACATTTGTTTTCTTTTTTAGATGTTTTGTGCAAATTATTCTTTCTCCATGTTAGAAAAAGGAGCAACGTTGAGAGTATTAATCACAAAAGTTTTAGGAACATACTGCTATGAACTATGATTTGTAACAGAAGGAAGGGGTCGTTTCAAGGATGTTAACATTTGTGTCTAGTTAGATTCTAAGTTTTCTATTAGATATTAGATAGGTTTTTTTTTCTAAAATCGTAGAATTGAAGGTCATGATGCGGAATGAAATCAAATACTATGCTTATTTTATATTTGATGATATCTTCTTAATTTTCTTAAAACTTTTTTGTTTTCATTTATAGCTGGCGACTTTTGGAGGGAAGACTAGGTATAAATGGATGCGGACAACAAGCCTTAAATGTTATTTCCACATTTAGACTATCGGCAACAAATATTGTTCTTGAAAGGAAGACATGCAACCTTGCGGTTGCTGTCATTTTCCGCCTGTAAGTTTCTCTCTTCGAGATTAGTGATATAGATTTTGGCTTCTTTTGTTTTATTGGAATGATATAATATTTAGGGTTGTGGTAGATGATCTTTGTAAGAAATATTTCAAACGACTTCGTTCAGTAAAAGAAAGATCATAAATCTTACTATGAATTAATTCATTTTTTTCTTGTACGGGGGGATGGAAAAGGAGCAAATCATCTCTAAGAAATTTCAAATAGTAAAAATTTTAGGATTGCTTATTGTGATAGATCATTAATGGATTTCTATCCCTCTGATGCTACTGTGTCGTCCAAATTTATGCAGTATTTGGAACAAATAGGATGTGATGCGAAGTGCTACTTTGAAATCCTTTCTACTGTCATGAGTAAACTGGAATAAATATATATCATATACAATAGTGTGCATGTCATATACAGTAGTAAGTTCAAGATGCTTGTCAGTCTTTTTGAAATATATTTACGAATTCTGGTTCACTCTGTCTCTAGATGTATTAATTACAAAATTCCCGTTCTTCAGGCCACAATTATATTATGAAATTGGCAAGAAACATAAAAACCATTCCAGCATCTTTAGGAGATGTTTAAATTTAAAAGTGCTGTAAATAAATTTAACAGTTTATTAAGTGGAAATTTTGCAGTTAATAGTGATTACAGTTCTAAATTTTTTCATATTGTTTAAATTACAAAAAATTGTTAAATTGTTAAAAATTTGTCTTGATTTTTTTATTTCTTGATCTCGGAAAGAAAAAAGATGCTACTCGAAGTGATTTCAATGAAATTGACTCAGTTTATTGACCATATAATATGATTTTCAGTTCCGTTTATTTTTTGAGACGAAATAAAGAAGTTTAAAAACATTTTTAAAGAGATTGCGAATTTATGATTATTACTAAAATACGGGAAAGGAAACTCTTTCATGGTTGCTGCAGATCTTTGCGCAGGATATTTTTTATTAGCACTTTCCGCTGTAATTTTCCCGTATCTTCTTGTTTGGATCTATGTTATGGTTAGTATTATGCAAAGCTGGTAATTACAAATATAAAATTCACTGGTAGCATTTGGTCCTAGATTTCTAGTAATTACTAAATTATGCATTATGTTGAGACATGATTTTTTTTATCAATTCATGATAGTAGAAAGCTGATTTGCTTTCTAAAAAGCAGAAGGATTTTATCGCAGTATATCTCGAAATGAATTGATTTGTAGGATCTTACCCCAGTATATTTTGAAACGAATTGACTTGTATACATTATAAAAAGAAAAGTGATGATCGAGACATGTCAATTAACAATTTTAGCCTTTCATGTCGCAGGATTGCATTATCAGAATGGCATTTCCATCACAGTTCTTGGCTCTTCTTTTTCCATTTGCTTGTTTTATTTCTATGCTCTGTTGTATGGGTTAGTTACTCCTCAGTCTTTTGTTTTCAGCTTAACTATTCATACTTCAGTGTGTTCCGAAATTTCAAAGGAGTGCATTTCATAGTGTTTCATCGCTTTTTCTCAATTATTTCAGGTATTTCTTCTTTGATGCTTTTTGTGGGTCATATTCTGGAACGGCCTCTTAAGACTAGTGAAGGACGAGTTTTTTCAAGTTGATATATATATATATACCTATGTATATATATTCATATTTATATTTATATATTTATATACATATGCATTTGTAATATGATTTTATTGGTTTGTCCTTAATGACATAATTAAAAAACTTGAAACTGCTGTTGAAGACATTAATTCTATATGAATTGTTATTGACCAGTCATTCGTCTTAAAAATCACTATAATAGAAGTTACTGATGCTATCACCAACATATATACAGTAAACTGTCATAACTGTAGAAATCCTGGTCGTATCAGGATTGGGTCAAGAAACATTTATATCTCCGACATACAAGATTTAACGGGGCTGCATGGGCGTCGTTACGGCTTACGTCACGTTTTAGGTTTCTTTGATTGGGGTGTTCATTAGAAGGTATGGGAGTTCGTTTTCGTGTATTCGAAGTTGGTTCAGTTTCTGAAAATGAAGTTGTGGCACAATAAGAGTGTATGTTTATTAGACAGATCATATGAGTGATCCATCTATTGATTGGTTGTTCATTGGTTCAGCAATATTTCCTATAAGATTTTGGGTAATAGAAAGTGTGCCGCCAAAGATTGGATGATTTCCATTTTATAATATCTCGTTTAGCTCAGGACAAAATATATCGGAATAATTTGGTTCTTTTTTCTGATTTAGCAGTGACTGAGTGCTTTGAAGATATATTGAATAAATTTGAACGTAGTTGTGTGATTGACACCGTGGGTCTTCACGGTTGTTCGTTATGAAAAGCGCTGCATGAAATGAAATGGTTGTTTCTGATAGTTCTTCCAAATGATCTGGTTTTTTTTCTGGGCGACCTGAACTGTAGGATTTCTCGTTAAAATGGAAAATGTCTTCAGGGTTCTTGGATTCTGTGAATAGATTGGAAAGTTGCATAAAGGATGGCGGAGCAAACAGAAAGAGCATTCCAAAAACAGCCTACTGTGTTTTTGAATAATAAATTGCGTACCTTGGGAATTGGTAAGAAAGCGAAGAAGGATGTACGTTATGTTCGAAATGTTGGGTTAGGGTTCAAAACACCGCGTGAGGTGAGTATTACAATAGTTTTGAACATTGCACTTTTGGTGTATATTCGCTTTGTCTCAACTCAATCTTACTTGCGTTTTTGAATAATAAACTTGTGGTTATTTATAGCGCCTAGGTTAGATACTTTGAAGCGCCTTCTATATCGATAAATTATATCTTGAATTCAAAGAAGTTTGTGGCATATTTTAAAGTTCTTTAAAAAATTTTTGCTTGGGACTGTTGTTATCTTTTCTTGCTTTTTGGAAACATCGAAATTATAGGCAGAATTCAAAAAAATCCATGTAATGTGTTTCCGGATATTTTTTTGAGTTTGGTTCAATTACAGGCCATAATCGGGACGTATATTGACAAAAAGTGTCCATTTACCGGTAACGTTTCTATTCGTGGACGTATATTGACTGGTGTTGTTGTGAAAATGAAGATGCAAAGGACAATAGTAATTCGACGGGATTATTTGCATTTTATTAAAAAGTATCGTCGATATGAGAAACGTCATCGTAATATGTCTGTTCATTGCTCACCAGCCTTCAGGTTAACGACTTCATGGTTTTTTGTCATTCACAAATTTTTCAATCACTAAAACTCCACTTCCTTGCTTTTCTTTTTCTCTTTTCTCCGATTGAGTTCGCTCTAAGACGAGTGTAACTCTAGCGTTTCGTCAGATATATTTGTTCATTTCGATTTTATATTTTTCAGCATGTCTATTCCGCCGTAAATGTAGCCTTATTTCATCGTATGAAAATTTTTACGTTCTTTAGTTATATTTCTGAAAGTTCATTTGCCTATTTGTGCATCAGCCTTCCAAGAAATTTGTAGCTTTTTCAGGGATATAGCAGTGGGAGATATTGTAACAGTTGGTGAATGTCGTCCATTGTCGAAGACCGTACGATACAATGTGTTGAAAGTATTGAAAGCATCGGGAGCTAAAAAATCTTTCGACAAATTCTGAAAAAATATTTTAATTTTTTTTTTGTTGTTATTTGACTTTACAATAGTAAATTGTTATTATTGATTTAAAGTTCTTATGTAAATCAGTCAATTCAAATTTTATTATGAACAGATCCGTCTTCTCGCACAAGCTAAGACGTCGTTAGATAGGAAATTTGTTTTTGCTGTTGAAAAAAATAAAAATTATACCGTGTTAGTTTTCAAGTAACTTTGACAGGAAATATTGCTGAACCAATTTTGGGAAGAATTGGAGGTAGTTGCTTTTCTCCAATGAAACTTCCAAATAGTATATTCAACTATAACATATTTTATTGTCAGAGTTACCTTCGAAAAAACTATGTTGGTAATTGTCCTGTTGCAAAAGCATTGATCTGATTAAGTCGGTAGAACAAACGGAATCATTGCGACAGCGGCTTAGTTTATTACTGTTAAATGCCTCACTAATGCGGCCACATAAATATATATTTATTTATGTTTGGATTGTGTTACTCTTGCTGGTATCGTTGCCGTCATTTGTCGACACTTCATCAATTTTATATGTTGTGTGTGCTAAGGGAAGACTTGTTCATTGCTCGCTTGGTTTCCGGGAGGATATCATTGGAGAAGAATAGATTTCTATGGTATTTTATTACTTTCGAATTTCAACTGATAATGCAATTCAATCCTGACGAGATAGCTTTGAGGTTCAGTACAGTGAATTCCCAGTAATTGCCATCACTTTCATATTGTTTTCTCAATATCAAACAAGTTTCTGTTCAAAATTATCTTTCGCAAATTTAACGAGGTGAAGGCCTGCAGTTAATTCGATGAGCTTCTCGCTGAACAGCAATGTTATTCAGGACCATCCAGATTTTCCTCTATTTGCATTAATCAATAAAACTTCATAGGAAAGTAAGCTGACACGGTACACTTTCTCCATATTATATGGCAGTTGAATCACATATGCAATCTCACGATGCAAATCGTTAATTTATTTAGCTGATTTAATAGTTGAGTTCTGATTATTTCCTTTTGGATGACGTGCGAAAAATTGAATCTGCTTCAAAACATCTATTTTTTGGTTCAAGTTCTTGAGATTAATGATATAGTATAGTGATTGATCGAAGAAGAAGGAAGAGAACAGGAAATTGATAGCGATTGTAACTTTCTATTATAATAGGATGTATTTTTTTCTGAACTAAATATGTGAAAATTCCACATATATTACAATGAATGTTGCCGCGATAAGATGTATCCGCGATAAGTTGAAATAAAATTTTCCGATGAAGAAAATAATTAAATTAAGTGCTGGTATTTAATATATTTGTAGTAGATACTATTTAACTTTAGATATCATTGAATCACTGAACTGAGCTATGCTATTATTATTAAAATATGATTGTTGATATAGGCTAGAATAGTTGCAATTGATTAGTAAGCTACTTCGAATAGAAATCAAATTGATTACTCTAATTTCTCTAATATCACATCAATTAGTTATCGATGGATCTCAAAATTCCTATAAATAATGATATAAAAGATTTGCCTAAATAATTATACCAAAATTTTAGTATTAGCAATTTGAATTCATCAGCTCTTCATTTTTTTTATTTTTTGTTTATATAATTATTGTTTATGGAAACTAAAATCTGCTGCGATTCGTTTTTTAAACTATCAAAAATTCCTAAATGTGAGGTAGTTTTGAAAACTTGGGAATATGATCATTGTTTGATAGTATAGAAAAGTAAAATATAGATAGATGAGATTAGAGAGATCTTCGAAAAATTTGGTTTTCATTTTTCCCAGAATATCTATCTTACGGAACAGGCGTGCTCCCCGTAATTTAAATGCGGAAGTGATCTATGTCGAATTCTCCCAGTGTTTTTCATTTTTCCGGTTGTCTTCGTCTTTCTATAATAAATAAGTATATTGTTTATTTGAATAAATAGTAAAAAGGAATTTCAAATACGAGATTTTAGAAATTCCAAGTATCTTCCTGAAATTTTTTCCTCTTCAAATTCTTGAAAAATTTTTTATTAGCTTGATGAATTTGAATTTTCAAGTTCTACACTTTTTCTTCTTCGTTTTTTTGAACTTCCATTATATTCAATATTTAAGTTTGATTCAAAATTTCAGTTCAGTCAATACTATTTGTGAATTTTCCTATATCTTCTCCTACCAACCTATTACGATTTAAAGAAAAAATCGAAAACCCAATTTAATTTTTATTAATTACTGTTCACTCATTTCTCATGCAATTGTTAAAAGCTCTATATCTTTGTTGGAAAATAAAATTCTTTCCTTAAAACAATAGTAATCATAGTTTTTTTAGCAGTCGCAAAAATATCAATCTCAAAGAACAATGTTAAAATCAGTTAGTTGTAAATATTGAGATTTGATTAAAAGTGCTAATTAATAACTGATTAAAAATTAAACCTTAGGATTTTTATTGATTACAAAGTATCCTTCCGTTAAGCTGTTCGTTTACGTTTGTTTTGAAGAAATTTGATCAAAGAATGAATTAAAACATTGTCATTGTAAATAATTGTAAAATGTTAGAAATTGTAGAAACTGAAATCTAACCTGGCTTGATTAATTTACTTTGTAAATTACAGATCTTGCAATTGATATTAGAGGAAACTTTATTAGTGTAGATGAAGGAAAAGAAAAATAAATCTATATTTCATATATACAATTTTTTGACTGAGAAGGAAGGGAAGCTCAACTATGATTAGATAAGACTGTTTAATTAGTCTATTGGATCTAAGAGATTTAGTTGTTTCATCTTATTTCATCTAAATTCACTTAAATTTCTTTGATCTATTTACTTAATCATATCATTCCCGTTATCACTATCGTCGTATGGTATATGATACATCAATAAATGTTATGACATTTTCATTTTTGATTTGATTGAGAGAGCATTATTTTGATACATGGAATAGCTGATGAAGGATAATATGAGAGTTTGATACTTTTTGACGTTATAAGATAATTATAGGAAAGATATCAACGATAATAGAATCGATCATTTCATGGGAATTCCTTTACTCGTTGATCAGTGAGAATATATTTTAGAAATTATTTGTTGAAGAAGCAGTCTAAAAGTATTTCGCATAAAGATATATATGGTAGTAATGTAATATAATACTCGAAACATTTGGAGACACTTTTTATTGGTGAATATAATATTAACAAGAAGTTGTTATTTATATTCACCTGAACATCAAAGATTAAAGTGAATAATTTGATATAACATTTTCAAAATTCATTATAAACAAAGAGTTATTTAATATAGAGAATTAGCTATTTCAAAATTTCAAGCTAAATTAAATGATAAAAATGATAATCATTCAATTTAAGTAATTAAACAAATGAAACTTTTCGTAAACATAGCCATTAATTATTTAATTAATAATATTCATAGTGAATAATCTTCATAATACAAAATATCTACAAGGCACTTTAATGTTTTAAGATTTTTATATATTATCTCGTAAATTCAAAGCGAAGTGAAATCGATGATAGATAAAGAAATTATGTTGCACATCTAAATCTTTCTCTTTCCTACAACATTCCACACTCTCTTGCATTTTGCTTTTCTTATAAATCGTTCGTTATATTCGGAAAAAACAAAATCTTTTAATAAAAGATACTAATTGAAGAAAAGACTAACCTTTCGATCCCTGATCATCCATTCATTATTCACTTTACCGGGAGATTCCACTTAACACAACAACGATCTGAAATGGTTAGTGATTCACAACTGATTGACCATAATCATTAAATTCCCATCGAAGTGCTTATCAATTTTCTAAAAGAATTCATAGTATGTGTAATTCTCATCTCATATATTAAAGATATCCAGAAAGCAAAACCCCGGTGTGATTCGCCGCGGTATGAGAGGAAATGAAATATCACACCTATTCACGGTTATTCTAGAGAATGAATACAGATGGATAGTTAGATGTATTCAGATTAAAAAGCAGTGTTATAATCAAGAGAGGTAACAGAGACAGAAGAAATAAAATACCATTGAAATTTGGGAAGACTTTGAAAAAGAATAGCCTGTATTGTAATTATGACGGTATAGAAAACCAAAACATTATTAGAAAACAGGAGAGAACAGGGATTGATGAGATTTGCAGTAGATTGATATAATAAGAAATTGAATGGGATCTATGGAGATTCATGGTTTGCTTTTAGTTAAAGATTATTGGATTTGATAGAGAAGTATCCCGGGAGTTCATGATCCATATGTTTTGGGGTAATTAACAATCTTTCTCATAAAGTATAAATTTTCTAAGTTTTAGGAAGAAATTGATGTATGACTTTTTTTATACGGAATTAAATCGAAAAATAATGTGAATACATAGTTACGTATCGGATGTTTGTGCACTATGCAGAAACTATTTTTCTGATTGAATTTTATTATTCAATTTTTAATTTTTAGATGGCTGATCGTTGCATCAATTGATTGTAGGGAGGAACATTGGTTAACAAGGTATAGAATCTTTGAAATTATCATTCTTTATTTTATAATGCTTCTTAAAGATATTTTGCTGTTTATTGACTTATAACAGTTTATTTAAGAGTTCTTCCAATCGATTATCAACTTTGGTCAGTGTATGATCGAATGAAATGACAGCTGCGAAATATTTTGGAGAGGAGAAATTGGAGGATGCGATTTATGCAATATACCTACGTAAAGTACGCTATGTATCACCAGTAAACGTCGAATCTTCGGTATTTTCTCATTTTTTGATGGAGCATTTAAAAAATCAAGCATGTCTAGGTGATGGATAGAAAAGGAATGCATTTCGATGTTAGAATTCAAATTAACTTGAATGAAAAATTGCCACCAAAAAGATGTTTACATCTCATTGCATTTCTATGTTTTCATTATTGCAAATAGAATTTTTAGGATGATCGAGTACTGGATATAAAAAGGTATGGTTGTTCTGTGGATAATACGGATCGCTTGCATTGGGAAACCATTCGAGAACGAATCATTCGTGCTGGAACATTACAAAAATTAGTTGTAATTTTTTGTCCTATTATTACATTGTAATAAAGAGAGGAAGGATAATTTCTGAAGGTAAATGTCTTCCAGCAGTGGGAACGACATTGTATTTGATTTTTTATAGTCGTATTTGAGTTATTATACTGAAATCAATAGTTTGTAAGTCATATTGTTGTCTCTTAAGAATTAAATATATCGAAAAGTTATCTTGATTGAAATCGAGTTTTTCTTGATTTACAAACATGAATTTGAAAAAATCTCATCAGTAATAATTTTGAAATTTTAGGGTGAAAGTAGCAGATTAACTCTGTGATTTTTATTAAATCTCTTTAAACTGTTGTTCACAAAATGAATTGTTGTTTTTTTGTTCATTTAATGTTTTTGATTTTCAGGAGTGCCTTATAAATGATGATATGTTGATGGATTCGAGACATTTTAATGTTTTTTTCGCCACTTACCGTTCTTTTGCATCATGTTCAAACGTACTCGAACTTTTACTTCAACGTTATGTGTCGCTTGATATGAATTCGTTAGTAATTGGCAAAGCGAAAACTGCTACTTTGCAATGGTTTCTTTTAAATTATAAGATAAAAGCTATAGGGCACGCTTTGTGAAACATATTTTTCTCACTGTAAGAATTACGAATTACTTTTACTCAATCCATTATAATTAATCTTTTGTTTGATTCGCCTAGCCATTCAAAAATAGATAACATTATAGCTTGCAGGTTGGATGGTGATATAGCCTCTAACTTATCACTTGCAACTATTATGCAGTGATTGGTTATGAGGCTGTAAAACATAGGACTCGAGAGTAATTACGATTGAATAGCTTTAATTCCTAAAATATATTTGGTGCGAAGAAAGAATTTCAGCTCTCTACGTTCTGTAATTATGTGTTGGTTGGAAATGTACCCTGAAGATTTCAATGAGCCAAGTGCTGATTTTGCTACTTTGATGCGACTGATCGAATTTGGCAGGATTCATAAAATCACCGATGTGAGGACGAAAGCTCGGCAGTTACGAGAAACCTATAAGCGTCAGGTTATGGATGGGCGTTATTTAGGTGTGCGCATGTTGATTAAGATCCACGAATACCAAGTTTATTTTGTTTTCCTATTCCTAGACTTCATTTGTCTCTTCCGGGCAGGAAAGTTGAGTAAACGAAGTGAAACTTTCTAGTCTGGGAACAGATTTTAAAAATACTTTTTTAATTCAACTAAAATCTTTTTTGGTACTAAAAGAATCATACTGAGGTTCTGGAGCGAATTTTACGGCACATTTTAATTTCGGAGTTTTCCATTAGTATTAATGATTTTGTGATATTCTCACTTTGTAGCTCAAATACCTTCAATGGAGCAGTATGTCTTCAGCACAGGTTATGACGCACCAGATTTCGATACTTGTTTACAGAGGGCTAATATGTTCGATATTGGAAGGGAGAATTGTGTACAGATTGCTGAGCAACTCACGTTTTGGGATGCTGTTAGTCTTTTATGCTAACGGTTTGCCCAGAAGGACAAATGATTTCATGTCATATTTTTTATTTATATTTAATGATTATGAAAAATCTAGTAGAGCAAAACACATGATCTGAATAATGGTTTATTTCATTCAATGTTTTTTATAGGAATTGTTCAAAGAGCTATTGCCACAGCAGTGTCAAGGTTGCGTGTGGAACAAAAGAAATAAGCGAGGGCCAGAAACAGTGTACACTGTGAGGGCAACAATTGATCAGGTTCCATTAATCTATTCAAGAAAGTGTCATGCCTTGGTTTTTAATAAACTTAACCCTTAAATAAATTGATGAACGCTCCTGTTAAATTCTTTAAAATTTTTTATATAGACCATTTGTGATTTTAAAGCATTAGAATTTTCAAAATTCTGAGTGTCAAGATTTCAATGCTGCACTTAATCATTTGTTGGTATATTGCACATATGCCTTCATTGATTCAGAGGTAACATCACATGATTGTTTTCGTCAGTTCGGTTTATTTCCTAATAATTCAACTTATTAGTAATATGTCATAAGAAATTCGTGTATAAAAATAATTAATTTATTTCCAGTTCAATGCAGTTGTTCAAAAAGTGATGACAAGTATAGTCCTTCCGGATTCACGGCCTGATTTTCGAGCGAAAATAATCGCAAAATGGATCGATGTCGCGAGGGTTTGTTTGAACATTAATATTGGTTTTCTTAATAGTGATCTTCTCAGTCTACTGAATATAGAATCGCTTTTTAAACTTGTAGAACCAATATTTTGGCTACCAATTACATTTTATTATTTTACAGCAAAATATTCTTTCAGGAACTGAGAGCTTTGAAAAATTTTTCGTCATTAAAAGCAATTATATCAACGCTTCAATCCGAACCGGTTCACAGGCTGAAATCAACGTGGGCGCAAGTTCCTAGGTACTAAATCTTTGACATGGTCCAAAAAATTGCATTTGTTCGGTGCTAAAAAAATGGACAGATCCATTGTTTTTCAGTGCATCATTAGCCGAATTTCGCGAATTATCATCAATATTTGATGCAGATGATGATGGTGAAGAACGTCGGGCTAGACAAATTCTGGAAGAAGTATGGTTTATGTGTTCGTTTATTCTTTCATCAATGTTTAAACAGCCTTAACTTAATATACGAATGTACCTTAGATAAAATTACCTAGATTTCAGAAATTTCAGAATTTTCCTGCATACCACACATTTCAGTGAATTTTATTTTAGGAAGGTACAGCAAAGAAATCACCATTAAGACGACCACAGCTTATTCAGAATTGTCGAAGAACAAAAAGTGATGTTAATTTAGCTGAATCTCAAGGAACAGTACCCTATTTGGGTACTTTCCTCACCGATCTCTCTATGATTGACCAAGCCAATCCAGATTTCACTGAGGGCAAGCTTGTTTTTCAGATTCATATAGTATTTGATTGAAAAATGATCTTTATTGGCTGACATTTTTCCAGTCTCATTTTCGTTTTTTAGAAGGCTTGATAAATTTCGAAAAGCGACGAAAGGAATTCGAAATAATCGCCAAAATTCGTCTTTTCCAATCTGCTTGTCGTGCCTACAAGATTCCTATGGATATGGCATTCTGCTCATGGTTTTGTTTTCTTCCGGCACTGGATGAAAATCAATGGTTATTTTTGTTTAAGATACATCATTTCAAGTTTTGGTATGCAAAGCTACTCTTGGGTCTGAGATTTCATTATCCATGGTTTCCAGGTGTATTAGCCATTCAACCTCTTGCATGTTTAAAACTCAGTTTATATTTTCCTTGTCACAATAAATTTTATTAGAGAAATAACTACTGTAGTTTATCTTGTAACGATGTAAACGTAATCATTGAAAAAACCTCTCTGCTCATCTTTATTGCAGATAAACGATTCCAATAATTATCAGAAATATTCAAATCACTGTTTTTGTTAAAAAAAAATGTTTATGTTTCATACTTTTTCAGTTTTCTTTTGTAATTTTGAAACTTGGGATTGGCATACCATAACTTGGTTTTTACCACCAAAATTTTAATTTCGTCATCTTTAAGAAAGGTTTAATTAAAATATGACAGAGCTAGTTTTGAGATATTATAAAAATTGTGCTCAGGAGAAATTCCCGAAACAATAAATTTTCATCTTTGAATCCATTGCATTTTTTTGCTTTTATTTCGTATTTATCTCGGAATCCAAAAATTCTGTGCCAATTTGCTATAGGATTTCGGAGAGCAATTTTATCGCATAAAAAATCAAATCGTCCAGTACTACTTATTGCCAGTTTTCAAATATATCCTAACAAATTTTTTATATGAATCGATTTATCCGTGAGAACTCCTAAACATTTGAAATAAATCTTTTCCAGTTTCATGAGGTCGTTAGAAGTGGAATTGCCAACTAATCAAGCGGATTCATCAAAACCACTTCGACAACCACAAATAGCAAAAGCGTAAGATTTTCATTTACTTCTTTAAATAGTGGTGGAGAGAAGTGAGCCGTTCTAGATTCTCGAAGTACCCTTCAGAACACCCATTCATTATGAGACATTGAGTAATTAAAAGGAAATAATGGTAATTTGATGATTATGATCTCGAGAAATCACTAATTGTGAAGTGAAGTCCTCTGTTATAATGGCAGTAATAATTTTCAATATTTGAGCTTTAGAGTAATCAGCACAACAAAAAAATATCAGTATTCACCTGAAATAAACGGCAAAAAATTCAATATAAGATATTAATTCTAATGACGAATCCCAATAAATCTTTAATAACGCTGATATTTTTACGATAAAATTAGCCATTGCTTTTATTTATTCACATCATTCTCATCCACTTTTTCATTTTCTTTTGGCTTTTCCATTTTATTTGAATCTTTCATACCGAACTAAATAGTTATTTTTTTATGTTATTGAATAAGGTTTTTTTTAACAGAATAATGTTGCTATAATTTATAAATAAATTCTTAGGAAGGAACATCAAGGAAAAAACATTAATTTTTTTGCTGCAGAATAATTTTGGTAGTGATTAAGATTCACCTCTAAATTCTAATAAGCTTTAGTTACTAGTTCATCTGAGGTTTTGCAAGTAATGCAGTTTCTGTAGTTTCTTATTTTGCATCACTTACTTGATCTGTACAGTCTTTATAAGCTTAACACTATCTGGAGTTTTTTTTTTCATTTCTCTCCGTATAAATTGATTTCGTCGCTTTAAATTGAAAAGTTGCATATATTATGTTTCAGAAATACGTTATCGCGATTAATAGCAAATATGAATGCAGACGAGAATCCAAATGATAGCGGGCAAATATCTAATGATTCGGGTATTGTAACTGAAGATTTATGGTACGATGGTGTCACCAAACCATTTGCGGAGAAGACATTAATAACTATCTGTGATCCGTTTAATATCATTTCCTCACGTTCATTTACTGCTCCTCCGACGCCAGCTAGCACAGTCCTCTGGAAAGGTGATTAGTTTTGTGCTTCCTTATGATCAACTTTTTTTTTCAATTCTTTTTTGATTTTCTTGATTAAGATTCTATTCTTATCTTAGTCTAGTTTTGGATGATTTATCGTGAAGGGAAAGTGCTTGCATTTTTTCACTGCAATAAAAAAAGCGAAGTTTATCAAGGTGAATTTTATCAGGAACAAACTTTTTGGTTTTTAGGTAGTGAATTTAGTCCTAGTGCAGCTTTTTCACATCGGCGGTCAACAAGTGGTTGTTGGGACAAGAATCATCATTCGAATAATGTTAGTGTTTGTAGTTCATTGAATTCTTATGGTAAAATGGTGAGTTTCTATCAATTTCACTGACGATACATTTGAGTAGTATTGGAATTATCTGATATTTGCTCTGCTGATATGCTGCTCTAGTAATTTTGTAAAGCGCACAATGGAATTTGCAAGCCAGGCTTATATGAAGCGTTTCGGTAAATGATAGATATAAGGTAATCTCAGCTATTCTGCGTTTACTTTATCACATTCCTCTCGATGCATTCAAAATATGCGCTGAATTAAGCAAAATATCGGTTTGTAGTAACATTGTTCGAATCGTTTAGACTTTTTTTCAAGAAAATTAATAATAATGAAAACAAAAAAAAATTGTTTTGCTATTATACTTACACAATGAAGCATTGCAAATTTTAATTACATGTTCGATTTTCATCTTTACAGATAATGGAAACATCATCAGGATCATGCGTTTCGGCCAGTTCATTGCAACAGACAGCACCTTTCCATCTTGCCCGAATCGCTTTAGATGATTCAATGAAGAATGATACAGGCACTGCTAATTATAAATGTGTTAAGGTTTGTTTAGGAAACTCAATTATTTTTAAAAAATAAAGAATTAATAAGTTATATATATCAAATAAGTTTTACGGAATCATTATAATGTAACGATGATTCCATCTCCATCTGACTTACATGATCTATACAATGCCAATGCTTTGTAGATTATTGTTTGCTTTTTTATTTTTCTGAAATCAAACTGCAAAAGTTTGTTTTCAGATCGTAAATGGCGATAGGATGCCAGAATTAATTGAAAGAACTTTAGAAAAGCATCTTATCTCTGGTGATCATTCGGAATATTGTCTTGTACAGCTTCTACCCGATGGATGTAAGCCTTGAGTAGCTTATGAATTTTATGGATGAGGATATTTTTGAAGATCTGGAATCCTTATGCTTCTATTTATTTTACCAGAATTTTGTTTAAATTATCTAAGTGACGAAGATGAGAGAGTTTATTGAATAAGTTTTGTAGCACATATTATTAATTCGCTAGAAATAATCGATTTGAGCCTCAATTTCCGAAAAATTTTCACATTTTTTTTTGCACAACTGGCAATATACTCAGAGCTAGATTCAAATTTTTCTTTTCATTTCAGTTTTATTATTTAAATTTTCTTTTAAAATTTTTTCTTATTTAGGTGAATTTTGTTTGCCGGAAAAATGTAATCCATATTATGCTGTAGCACCAGATCCTACTTCAACAATGTTGAATTTTGTGTTGCGACGAAAAAGCGATATAGAACGAATGTCAGTGTCAGGCGGTATTGCACCATCTACTAAAAAATTAAATAAGGTGAAACGATGTAATTTACTGCGATGGAGTAGTGGTTATTTATGAGCTTCTAGATTTTTAAAAGCGGACATTTGTTTAGTTACTTAAGAGTCTTAGATTATTATCTCATCTTGCTAACGTCACTATGAAATCTGAAGAGAAATATCTTGCGTAGGTACATATTTGTAATGAATTTATTATTGTTATTTATGATTAATCAAGGTCAATGGATTCAGTATGTCTTTACTCATCAATGTCAATTTATTTGATTATCATCGTCTGACCACACAAATTTCGCTATGGCTAGTATAAAAGTTTAAAATTTTGTGTTACACTAGGTGATTGAAATATATTTATCCATAGTTGATAGCAAGCTCATAGTATTGTTTTTATGTAAAGATTGTTTTTGTATCCTTCGCAATGATCATGTTACATCAATGATAATTGCTATCAAATTAACACATCAATGATAATTGCTAAAAAAAATAATATGATTTCAGGTGTGTGTTAATTTAAATTTATATTTATTACATTGTGGTTTATATTTCAAAGAGGAGTTTTTTCTTTGCGACGTAGTTAGCAAAGCTTCTTTTTCCGATGGAGTGGTGACTCCACTGGAAAAAATAATTATTAACTTTCGCTTATTACATCAGAGGAGTCATTACTTAATTTTGGTACATTCTTTGAAATTATTGTAGAAATCTAAAGCTGTTTTATTACGAATTTTTAGGGATATATTTATTCGAATAATAAGATCAGGTTTCAACTGCCATCATATTTATTACCTCTACAAAATATTGTTAATGAAGTGCTAAATTACCATTCTGAACGCAATTAATAATCGCATACTACTTTATTCAAAATGTTGTCTGAAATTTTTTACATTTTGATATAAAGTCTCCTGTAAATGGTATTAATTTTTGTTCATATTGATTAAATTATCTAATTATTTTATGTCTTTTCTGCACTTGTTCTGTATTGCAAATTAATGGATTGAATTGAAATATCAAGTTTTTTAATTTTAATGAATTCCAATTTTCATAAATATTATTGTGCAGAAAATGTCATCTTCAAAATATACTTTGTACATACATTATTTTACATATTATATTCGATGTTATTCTTGATGATAAGATAACGACAACTACATCTAATGATGTTGATTGACTGCTTTATTTGATGCAATGATTTGGAATCTTTCTTTGTTATTATTTAATTTTATTCACTTTGTTTATATTTCATTAATTTATAGGAATTTTCCGATTATATTAAACTTGGGAAAGGATATAGCAGCAATATTTTATAAGTAAATGCGTCATATGGTACTGATATTATCAGCTATTGGAAAATTTTGTTTTTTTCTTAATTATTTGCTTCTTCAAATCCACTAATTTCTTTTCTCGTTAATGCGTGACGATTTGTCAATTTAGAGATTGAAAACTTACGGATGATAATAATAATAATAGCGTGATACTCATACGCTTCTAAGATTTATTCCCATGACTCTATTTATGGATACAAATATCAGCTCGATATGCCATTCTGCTTGAACAAACAAATCTCTCTGCATGAGAAGTCCCCAAAATCAATGTTAGAATTATTTCATACATTGTCCGGTTTTTATTTCAGCTTTTCACCCTGAAACATTTTCAGATTCAAATTTTAATAAATTATAAAGTAAAATTCATTAGGAATTAGGGGACCTATCTGACGTTGTCGTGTTGATTGAAAAGATGGAAATAAATTTCGACAGTTGGTGAACACTGATTTGTGATACCTTCTATTTCAATATACCCGGTGATCCAAGGTCATTTTTTTTAAACTATACATTTTAGGTCATGAAAAAGGAGCTAATTATTTGAATATTTTCCTGGATGAGGAGGATGGGGATTCGGAATAAAAGATGGGTTTTTTCATCTTTCGTTATCAAGGATAATTCCAAAAATTTTTATACAGTAGTAAGCTATATTGAGTTGCTCTGTTGTTATTCAATAATTTTCCATAGGAGAAGTCGAGATTGCTAGATTTGCTTTATTCTTTCCTCCTGCATAATTTACATATTCCCAAAATTACGATGTATTGAAATATCTAAATGATGAATGAACCGAGCACTTGTTCAATCAGTTCCTGAATTGGTATTATAATAATATTGACAGGAATCTTTGACGCCTTGAATCATTGGTTAACGAAGCCACATAATCATTCCTATTCAAAAATATTTGGATAACTAAATTATTGAATTCTTAAATAATGTTAAAAACTCAACTTGGAAGAAGTAAAAAATGCCATTTAACATCGATATTTTTGCTGATCGTACTGTAGACTCAATTGTTACGGTGTGCGAAAGGATCTTTTAATTCTGGTCATACGGTAAGCTGGTCACAGATCATACGGTAAATTAAATTATAAAAGAAAATTTTTAATTAAAGCTTTTAAAAATCTCATATTTAAAATTTCTCCGAACGTATTCCATGAGGACGTTACGAAATATTTCGAATCTTTACCGATACAATAATTTTGAAGATATGCTTTTCATAAAATTCATTATACAACTGAGGGAAAGATTATTTTATAAATTAAATAAATAAGAAAAGGTAACTATTGGAAAAAAACGAAGTTTGAAAGTCCTGGAAATGATGAAATATTGCATTATTGATGAAAAGAGAAGGAAGGATGAAAGATTAGAAATGATAATTAACGATGAAATTAGTGAAAATTAATTGGCAAACAGAATTCCATAATTTTCAAACAATTATTGCAGAAACTTTTTGTAAATATTAAATTTGTTCAAATTATTATCATCGTAGGATTTTTTCATTTTAATTTTTTAATTTTAGCGCTTATGTTTGTAATACAATAGGTGAAATGTTTTTCTAAAGATTAATTAGAAAATGGTTTATTCATAAAATGCTCGATGATCTCTCGAATACAAATTGCAAAACTTCAGTAATCTGAAGTCCCTAAGTGAAGTACAATAGCTCTCATTTAAACTCGGGTTACACTAAAGTTCCTAAGTGAAGTACAGTAGCTCTCATTTAAACTTTGGTTATCTGAAGTCCCTAAGTGAAGTAAAATAGCTCTCATTTAAACTTTGGTTCCACTAAAGTTCCTAAGCGAAGTACAATAGCTCTCATCTAAACTTTGGTTGCCCTAAGTGAAGTACAGCAGCTCTCATTCAAACTTTGGTTATACTAAAGTTCCTGAGCAAAGTACAATAGCCGTCATTCAAACTTTGATTATACTAAAGTTCCAAAGTGAAGTACGATAGTTTTCACTCAAACTTTGGTTATCTGAAGTCCCTAAGGGAAATACAATAGCTCTCATTTAAACTTTGGTTACACTATAAAGTTCCTAAGTGAAGTACAATGGCTCTTATTCAAAACGATTGTATTAATATTAATATTGTCTAAATACTAAATGATTCATTTAAATAAAATATGCAAATTTTTTTTTAGAGTACGTATCATAGAGATGTAAATTTTCTTTACCTGATTTGTATACTATTAAAATGGTTGAAATAAATTTTTCGTTACTTATCAATGTGTTCGTAGTGTTGATGCCGTTTAGGTTAGTTAGTATTGAAATATGAAATATTTCGTTTAGGTTAATTAATAATGAAATTTGAAATATTTTGTTTAGGTTAATTAATATTGAAATGTGAAATATTTCGTTTAGGTTAATTAATAATGAAATTTGAAATATTTTGTTTAGGTTAATTAATATTGAAATATGAAATATTTCGTTTAGGTTAGTTAATATTGAAATGTGAAATATTTTGTTGTAATAACTTTTAAGTTTAGAATATATAAAAATTTTCATTAAATTGTTTCTTTAAAAAAAAGAAATTTAATTTTTTTGTTTTACTTAAATTAGGCATAAAATGTTCGTAACCAAAAGGTGAAATATTTTTGATGTCAATATATATTTCAAATGCAAATTGATATATTTTAATTTTAATTATCATCAGATTAGTTTTTTCTAATTATTATAATTTTAGGTGTAAATAAAGGAAATAATCTGTCATCAAAAAAGGTTATCCATATCTTTCTTTATCACTTAAATAATATGTCTAAAACGGCTGAATATATTCTGGCTGAAGGTGATACTTTTTTGCTTCCATCAAATGCAATACATCGTATCAATGATAAATTAGATGATGCATCAGATTTTTCATCAGTATATTCTAATGAACCTGAATTTGCAATTGGTGATGGACATGATGAAGATGAATTATATATGGATGATGCTGAATTCGCTGAAAGACTTTATAAGTTCTGTATAATTGAAATATTTGTTTTGTAATTTTCTGAATTAATAAAATTCAAAAATTCATTTAGCAAATCGAATGATATAATATATTATGATATCTTTTATTTTTCAATTTATTATTTAATTATTTAGCAACTTTTTTCAATTTTAATTAGACGAAATTTAAAATTTTAGAATGGCTTAAATATATTTGGATCATTCAACAAAATATTATTAATTATGACACTATTAATTAGTGCTACTATTACTACTAATTATAGATTTGGCTTAGATATAAATGGTCTTCCATTACGTGATGATCTACTTTTTGAAACATTTGAAAAAGCTGCTAATTTTACTTTAAAAGTACAAGAACTTTCATGGTGGCAAAAATTTAAAGGAATTAAAGCAAATCCAATTCAGGTAAATATTTCTTTTTTTCCAAATTTCTTTTACATATTATTTGATAAATATAAATTTGAGATATATGAATATTCCTCTAAAATTCACATATTTTGCAAATCCAAATTTTTTTACTAAAATAAAAATCGATAAAGTTTAATTCATTCAAATATCATACTGATTTTTGCTATTCGGAAGTTTAAAATTTTGCAAAATTTTTTTTCAATTTAATAATATACTTTCTTAATTACTATTATGGCTTATGATAATTAGCAACAACGATAATAATCTTCTCACTTACACCTAAATATTTTCATTGTTTTCTTGCTTATTTATAGATGATTGATTTTTCTTAGATACCACATGTTGTTGCACTTTGGGATTATTTCGGTAGTATCTTGCTTATTTATAGATTATTGATTTTATCTTAGATACTACATATTGCACTTTGGGATTATTTCGGTGTTATCTCACTCATTTATAGACTATTCAATATCATCTTAAGTACCACATACTACAACTTTAGGATTATTTCAATAGTATCTTACTCATTTATAGATTATTGAATATTATCCTATTGAATATTATCTTATATTATCTTAAATACCATATTGCACTTTCTGTTTATTTCGGTACTATCTTGCTCATTTATAAATTATTGAATCTATTTTTAGGTACCACATATCGCACTTTGGGATTATTTCGGTGGTACATCATGTCTTGATATTAATTGTACAGCTGGTGATCAAATCAATGTGCTTTGTGAAGAATTTCAGTGATTTTCAAATACCACTTTTGCTTTTTCATAAATTAGTTAAAATGGACATTTCGAAGAGTGATCATTTTTAAAAAATTTAATTTCTGAAAAAATATATAACACCTAAAATTAATCAATTTTCAAGCATTGAAAAATAATATTTTGTAAAATGAAATTTTACACACAAACTAAATGACAACCTTATATTTCTTTTATTCTTCAATTAATATAAGCTGAAAATGAAACTTTTAGAGTTCGTGAAATTAATAGTATAACATCAGATGGTCGAACATTTTTACGACTTCCAATGCAATGGTCATTAGGTCGATGGATGATAAATCGATCATTTCAACCAAATGTTGGATTAATACCATCTTGTTGGCTTATTAAAAAAAGTTTTTATAATGGTAAAATAATTTACATTTCATAAATTATCATTATTTTTTATTAAAATTTAATTATTACCTAAATTATGCTTTTTATTTGAGTGAAAATTTTTAACTTATTTTTTTAATTACTTTGATTGCATTGTTTATTTGAATAAAATTGTTTTAAAAAATTAAATTTTTTAGAAAATAAAAGATTATTTATTGAACCAACATGGTTTTTGGGTATCTGTGATATTAGCACCGCTTATGATTATCTTCTGGAAGATCGTAGCTCTTATAAACCAGGTAAAATGACTGTTGATAAATTTCAATCGTGAGACTCTGTGATATTAGTACTGCTTATGATTATTTCCTGGAAGATCGTAGCTCTTATAAACCAGGTAAAATAATTATCGGTGAATTTTATTCGTAACTTTTTTCTTGAATTAAAAAAGGAAAAAGAATTAGTAATTAATTAAAAATAATGAAATGCTTTTGTTTTTCCTACGTTTTTGAAATTTCAAAAATTATTAGGAAGAATTTAATAAAAATGAAATGTTGTATAATAAAAATTATTGGAGAATTTTCAACCTTTTTCTTCAAGGATTATTTGTCATCTTTTCACCAATTTGGCTCAATATTGATCCTCATGATCATCGACCATATATCATTCTTGTTATGTGTTGCAAAAGCAATAATATCATGAATGAGATGATAGAAGTTTATACGAATCAAATTATAAGTTAGTTAAAAGTATATAATATATAATTATATTGCTAAATCATAAATTAAAAAATTATAAGTTATAAGTTGAATTAAAAGTTGAAAATATCATCAATCAAAAATATTCATAAATTTAATTTTGTTCTAAAAAACTAATAGGAATAAATAATGATAATGAAAAAGTAAGCTATAAATGTGGGCTGTCACGTAAGATGACAGATGATAGTTTTTTAAATTATCATCATGTTGGCTATGGTTATTATAGAAAGCGTAGATATAGGTTAATTTTAAAACTAATTATTTTGATGAAAAAATTTTTTGATTATTATTTTTTGAAATATGAATTAAAATTTAGTCTGATTATTATGATAATATTAAAAATAATAATTATTTTGATTTCGATTTCAATTTGTAGAAAAAGCTTAAAAATTATTGTAGCAGCAAAAGGTGCATTAAATGATTTAAATAAACGATTAGTTTCCATTTTGCAATTACCTAATATGGAAGATCAGGCGCAAAAGGTTATAAATTCATTATCGATAAACAATGATTGTTACAAATCTTACATTAAAAGTTTGCCTATTCTACTATGATCCCTCATGTATCTTTATCGATAGATTATTTTAAATGATAAAATTTTCAACTCCAATTCAAAAATTCTTTGAATAAAAGTTGAATATTTTCTGCCAGCTAATAAAGATGAAATTACAGAAATTAGTTGAGCAAGAGGATAAAGATGGAAAAAAAATTGGCGTGGAAAAGGAGGAAATCGATCCAGATCGTTTGGAACATACGACATTACCGTTCTACATTAAAGTATAAAATGTTAAATTTAATTTTAAAAAATTGAAGAAATTTCATTTTCCAAATTTGTTAATTATTACTTCAGTAATTAGCATAGTATATATGTATGTACGGATACGAATATTATTGAATTATAAATTATGAGGAAAATTAAAACGATTAATTAATTAAACAAATGGATAAAAATTACTAAATAACTTGACTAAATTAACATCATTTAGACTTATACAATTCGTCGCAATCAAATTGGACGTTATTTGTTGTTCAATCGACAATTTTCAACACTTTACGACTTAGTCTATTACTACACAAATTATCAATCATCATTTCCACACAAACTTAATTATGGTCCAACAAAAAAGGTTAGAAATAATAAATAAATGCCAAATTTGATCTTATAATTGAGGAATACAACTATCGATTGCCGAGATCAGAATTTTTTATTTTCAACATTTCTTATTTAAATTTCGTATCATAAGTGGAAAACAAAAAAAGGTCAAAAATAATGAATAAATGCCAAATTTGACCTTATAATTGAAAAATGCAACTATAAATTGCCGGGATCGAATTCATTGTCTAAAGATTAAATTTTATATAAAAAAGTAGAATGATTTTAAAAGAAATCATCAGAGACGAGTAAATTGTAGTCGATTAAAATTTTGGCAGTTTAAAATTAGGAATTGATATTAGGATCATAGTCGTCGTAGACTTAATTTTTTCCAATGAAAGTTTTATTACGTATTTTTTGGCATTTCAAAATATCATCATCCTACTTTCAGCAACAAGTTGTTTGTTTCCACAGCGTTCCAGCACCATTCACCTCACCAATTCGCGACATTTACGCAATGACAATGAAAAGTGAACAATGGGCAGCGCGACATTTTGATCAGGTAACAAATTCGGTTATCTGTACAGCAACATTTTTGGAAAGTTCAATTTCTTTCAAATGAAGATTTTCAAAAATGATTAATTTCCTGACAATTTTTTTTGGATAAAATTATATTGTCAACTTAACAGGTTAACAATGATATTTGATCGCATTCTCTGTATATATATATATATATATCAAGAATGTTGGAATTTCAGATAACAGAACCGGCGCTTCTGTCGCAAGCATTTTCATTTACTTCCCGTTCAATTTTTGATCCTTCTAAGAAGTCACATATGGATTTTGCTCGTTCTATAAAACTCAATGATGATGCCATCGAAGAAGCTCGTAATTACATGAAGCGCTCTATGTCAAAGAAAAATAAAGAATCTACTAAGGTCTTCTAATTTCCCTCCGATAATCTATTCCTAATTTTATCTTCCAGTATTCTAGTTTTTCAGGTTAGCTTCTTTAATTGTTTTAATACTTTCAATTCAGAAATAATTTTCAGGATAATAAAGTTCAAAAACCTGAAGATAAAAAGGTATAGTTACTATTTTCATTTTTTCTTTTCTACTTTTTACAGTGATTTCATGATTTTAAATCCCTAATTAATTAATCAAATGATATGATAATTGAATGCATTGCAATAAAGCAGCATTTAACATTAAATCAGATACTTTCGAATTCTATTTTATCCTCATACTACTGAATTATGATTTATCATATTGATTCTTATCATATCAATTTTTGATTATCTTCAAAAGAGGAAAATATTTTTTCAGAATTCAATTCCTGATCCTATACCAATCGATGAATCAATATTGAAGACGAATGCTACGATCGAAATTAACATTGCAAATTTGGTTCACAAATCATGATTTCGTTCTATTGAGTTGCTTAAGAGGAAGAATATCCATCTGCCCAAATAATGAAATAGTTTTTTAAATATAGCAATTCTTTCTTATAATTTTAAACTAAAAACTTCTATTTTTATTCCTATAATTCTTATAAGATATTCAAATTTTCAATTTATGATTTTCAATAATTTTTAAATTAACTTCTGAACTTCTAAATTATTATAGAAATATTCTCCAGAAGATATGCTTGGATCAGGAGCATTTGGTTCAGTGTATCGTGGAAGCTTGGAAACAGCTGATGGCAAGGTAATTAGCATGTTGTCAAATCTAGCATTAAGAGTGGAGAAATAGATGATCGATATCTCAAGAGATAGTATAATAAAAGTGGAAATTGTTTTTTTTAGCAAATAAGATAATATTATAATATTTAAATTGAGGTGTGAAAAATATATATATTGAAAAATATATATATATAATATTTAAATTGAGGTGTGAAAATAACTTCAGTTCACAACTAAACAAAATTTTCGTTCATTTTAATTACTTTCTTATTGTCTTTTTTTCCGACAAATTTTCCACTGATAGAAAAAATAAAATATCCTTAGGTAAATGTTGCTATTAAAAAACTGAAAATAGCTGCACCGAATGCGGAACATCGACAATCATGGATTTCTGAAATGGAAATTTTGCAGGTAATTTATTAGAAATCCGGAATTTAAAGTCTTATTAAAGCTATATAAAGAAAATTTTGATTTGAAAATTGTGCAAGTAATACAGATTCAAATTCAATAATTTATTGATCGAAAGGAAATGTTGAATTGGAGGATAAAAAAATTTCTAAAGATACTAAAAGGAAACAGAATGGAGAAGAAATTTATCAATTGATTATCAAATCGATCAGGTAAGAAATTTCAGGTAATAAGTCATCCAAATGTAACGAAATTCTACGGCTTTTGTTATGATGAAACGAAGGAATATGCAATGCTTACATTCGAACTTATGGATGTTGGATCGTTAGCTGACTTCATGAAGGTTCGTTCCATTTCGACAATTCAGAAGAGCTTTACACTTAAATCAGAGAAAACATGTAAATTCCATTATTGGCCATATAAGCCTTTTCACATAATAAATTAAATATGGAATATATCAATTTTACAAAATCTTCCACTTCAGTTAATGAGAATGTATGTTAGGCACATGAATATAACATATCAGCAAATGAACATGTCGATTTTCTCTCGCAAATAGCCCGTGGTATGGCACATCTTCATTCACTAGATCCACCAATTGTACACGGGGATCTCGCTGCACGCAATGTTTTAATTTGTCATCACCCGAAAGATGAAACAAGGTATGTCGGCATATTTTTTATTGCGTAATTTTTGTCTACCTCACCATATGTAGGATGATGATGGTTAATTGTAAATTTAACAGATCTTGCCAAACTATATATATACCTTATTGTGTGTGAAAATTCTGGACTTTACAGATATCTGTTGAAAATAAGTGACTTTGGTCTATCAAAAACGACTCGTCACGAAGTACATTTCCTCCCCGATGATCCGCAAAAAATGCCGTAAGTTGTGCAGCAATCTGAGAAAATATAACTCAGTATATTCACTGGTATGTCTGGACTGTAATTTATGTCGTTGCAGTTTCAAATGGTTGCCACCAGAAGTGCTACATCGCCGAGAGCTGAGCACGAAATCAGACGTGTGGGCATATGCAATACTTGCCACAGAAATTTATGGTGTAATTGATCCATATGGAATGCTGCCGAACGAAAAAGTGTTACCTTTCCTGAAAGGTATTAATTGTGAGATCGGTGCATCGATAATTTTAAGACTTTGCAATAATACACTCCATCAAAATACCCCATCATTGAACCTCATCTACCTTTTTTCTTTTCGTTATCGGGCAGATTTTTGATTTCTTATCATCTGGAAATTTCAGACGATCATCGAATGGAGAAACCATCGGCTATGCCTTATTACATCTACAACATTGTCTTACAGTGCTGGAGAAAACAGCCTGTAGATCGACCTACTTTTGATGAAATTGTTCGTTTTTTAATGCCATATTACATCGAATATGAAAGTAGTCACATCGTCCTGTTAACATCCAGGATAATTGCCGAGACCATAACGAGTAAAAAGAATTAAGAAACAGGAGCAAATAGTTACTGTTATTATTTTTATTCTAAAGTTACACATCGTGCAATTTAATCCCAGCAGATATATCTGTTGATGATGATATGTACAAAACAAGGAATACAAAATTTTTCAAATTTAGCAGTTTTTACAAACCATCAAGTAAATAAATAAGCAAAAAATCCCTGAGGCAGTAGGATCACTACCCATAAACCCAAACCCATAAACCATAAGCCATAACTAAACCATAACAATGCCAGATAGAGCAACAACCTTCCAACGATAGAAAAGAAATACACTCCACAAAAGTGAAAAGTTAGAATAAATGAAAGAAAGAAAACAAGCTACTAACTATTCACATGAAATCATCAGAATCATTACCACCATCATAATTCGAATGCATTTTTTCCTCATTAAAAACACTATCATAGGAACGCATTTGACGCTCTTTTTCTCTTCTTTCCATTTCTGCTTTTTCGGCTTCTTTTAGTTCACGTTGCTCTTGTTTCTAAAAAAATTCAAAAAATTATCAACTCGAATCAAAACAGAGAAGATCAATTCACGTAAAGCGGTAATTGATATATCATTTAAGAAATTTACTAAAAGATTAAAACACCATTAGTTAGTGGTGATTTTTGGTTATTCGAAACTGATAAAAAAAATTAGCAAACAGTTGAATTTAATCTCGGTGACCTTTCAATAACTGTTATGATCAAAATAAGGATTTCCGATGATGATTGAACGCTTGTATTTGCAAATAATGTAAATATGTTACTTTAATGTAAATATGTAATGTAAATATTTTACCTTAATCTGACGCTCTTTTGCATCCCTCTCTTCCTTTTCAGCTCGATAATCAATATCTACGCGCACTTCAGTCTTATTTAATCTGTTAACAATATCATTCATGCGTTTGGCAACACGTATCTATAAATTATAAAGATTCCAGAACTTAAATAATGAATCAAACAAAAAAGCGAATTGTTATGGACAGCATTAAAAGAAGTTATTCAGCTCCATAAGTATTTGGAGAAGTAAAAAAGCCAAATAAACAGTCAAATCTAGAAGTAGTTGCAACCAATTTCTAAACTTCATTTATAACAGATGGATTACAAATTTAGACAACTAATATCGCAATTTCTTTATGGATACTTATCTCAGTCGTTATCATACCAATATAAGAAATGCACATATAGTCTAATAGAAGTGCTACTTTATTTCTTGCAGAAGAAATCACCTTTTTTACTTTTTTCTCATCCTTGAAGCCAATCTGTCCAACATCCATACTGCCTGTTTTCTTCAAATTTTCCCAAGGAGTATAAATTATATCGATGTTATTCATTTTGTTGCCCTGAAAAAAAATGAAGCTTCTCTAGCATTTAAATAAGTGAAGCGCTAGATGAAGACTGAAAGAAGCTTCGCTAATGATGCTTCTATCTTAAATGCTAATTTAGAACACTTCCCAGCCAACATTTCTTTGCTCAAAGAAAAGAGCTAAATGGAATTGTATGTTCAGAATTTAAAGCATTTAAATAAGTGAAAACCTGGATGCTATTAGCTTTCACCAATTGAGCACAGTCCTCAACTAAAGCTTCTGACATATCATCGATTGTTTGTCCTGCAGGTAAACGCGCATATACATGTGCGGATGACACTTTGTCAACATGAAACCAAACATCTTCGGGCCAACCCCATCTGAAAATGACTGCCTAAATTTCCACAATTCTTCCTCACATATTTTTGTCTGAAAGTTTTTAATGCATGACTCAACGATTAATTTTCCACTTCTTTTTTTGAAAATACCATAAGCTTTAAACTAAGCTTTAAACCTGCTGCTCAATTTTATATAAGCTAGGCGTAAGAAAATTATTCTCGCCTAATTATTATTCTCCGATCTCTCAACATTTGAACTTAGTATTGGAAATAAATGAAATAGATAATTTTGACAAGCCCACTAAAGCTCAATATTATTTTAATACATCTTCACCTTATCAAATTTTCATTTTCAAATTTATCAACACCCATATATAACATCACTGGTGGATCGGTAACATTCGATGTGAATCTGATCACCATAACCTACAAATTTATACAATAATAGTGATACAAGCAAACCAAATTACAAAAATACCTTGCTGCTGCCACTTCTTAGCAAATTAACCATACCTTTAACATTCCGAGTATTGCACGTGAACACAACGCTTTTTTATTGACTTGATTTTTTAAAATTACTTTATATAAAGCAATTTATATCAGTATAAATGAATATAGGTGCAAATAAACATACGTAAAAATCAATAAGTGCAATTACAAAATTTAAGTGCAAAGCACTTCACACAAACGAATACTAATGAGAAAAATAACGGTTTAAGCAAGCTGTTGACAACTTGTTGAAGCAGTATGAGCTATTCGTGATTAGAGTGAAGAGCTGTCTCCATCACTCTAATCGCCTTGTTGCGACTTGCTTATAGTTTTTGTAATATCATTATTCCAAATCATGTTTTCAGCTTTTGTTAAGTACTCATATTCAAAATTCACCATCGTGATTTATATAACATACTCATGATACTTTGCTAACACACGAAAAAAATTCGCTACTCCAAATTAATTTAATTAAATTTTACTCAATCTAATAAAAACTGCCAGATCTAGTTGATAGTAAAAAAGTTATTTATTTTTTAAAACAAACTCTTCTTCTTTCCATTAAAATAATTAAAAAAAAAAACAAGAATTTGAGGTACGAAGCAGTAATCTATGCATATAAATGGATTAGTGATATTATATCACTAATCTATGCATATAAATGGATTAGTGATATTATATCACAATCAAAATTTTATTTCCTAAGAAAGCTATCTGTCCGTATAAGTTACATTCTTAACCAGAAAACATAGTGTGATCACTTACTTCAACCTTTTTAAAATATTACATTATATAAGCAGTTTTTTCTAATTTACTGCACCTATGATGAACATCCTGAAAATAAGGCTCAAAAACTAGCCTTCAATGGAAAATTTTTCATGGAAAAATATTAGAATTATAAAATGAGATTCATTTATTCTGAGAAAAGAAGATTAAATATAAATAAATACAAAATGCATTTAAAGTATACACATTGATTATACCGGATACCCTGCAATATATCAAAGGGATATAACGAGATTCAATAATAGGAAGTGAAACCCGTGCATAAGACGAAAAATACACAGTTCCATGGTACTAACGTAAACTATTCTATAACTATGGATGATGGAAAACACGTTCAACCTGACAAGTTCAAATGTTATCGTACGAGTAGGAAAATATCAGTATCATTGAACAGATACTTTCAGAAGTTAGGGATAACAGAAGTAATTTTGCCAAGTCCGATTTTTCGCAAACGAAACCTAAGAGCTAATACAGCAATGAAAGGGTGAAAGATATGAGATCAAAAGGAAAGTGATACAATGAATAGGATGATAACTATATTATCTATTTCGAAAAACAAATAGTTGTCACTTTCGACAAAAAGCGTCTATCGTTCGATATCTTTTGATCTCTCAATTTTTTCTAATAAACTATTTAATAAAAAACATTAAACGATGCTTTTTAAGAACTTCTGCTAATAACATTTGAGAAAACAATTTAACTGACAAGAATAGAATATGTAAATGAGAAGGAACAGGATTAAGAAAGCACACAAATACAATATGTAAATAACAAATAAGGCAAAAAAATTTTTTTTGATAATTTGATTTTTTTGAAAGTCTAACAACAAGCTCGATAATTTGAAAGTCCAACAACAAGCTCGTCAAAAACATATAAAGACGATATAAATTCAAGCAAATCACTTCATATTTAATGCCCAAAAATAGAAGACAGCACCATTATTCATAACAGCAATACTAGAGTAAAGATAAGACCAATGTCTAAAGGAGACTAAAGTACCTTTTAAAACACCATTTTTCGCAATGGGCAATTTTCATGCCTGCAACTAGCAGTTAAAATGACAAGACCTAGATTATGAGCAAATTAAATTAAATCTTTTAGTGCTTACAGTTGTCTTGACATGTGATTGCTAATAATACGCTCAAACATAGTACTGAAGTCAAACTCGATATCAAGGAAAATTCGTAAAAATGAATTTTTTGTAAAAAAGATGATATGATCTCCATACTATCCAATGTTTGTGGCTCGAAGATAAATTAAGAGCAAATATCAGGAAAACCTTGCAGAAACTGAATCAGATGTAAAGTAGATCTCATCTTCATACATTTTCTACGTGCATCCTAGTATAAAACTGAAAAAATTCAGGCTCTAAGTAATGCATTTTGAATAGCTTCTCGAATATGCTTATACCATTCCGCAGCGTCTGTTTCGTTCTTGCATATGTAACGGTATATTCGACCTAGAAATCAATTCAATAACAATGATTTAGTAAAAAAAAGAAAGTGAAAATAATGTCAGATTCTCCTATAGAAATGATTCCGAAACTCAGGAAACTTGCCAGTTGGTGGGTGATGCATCTCGAAATATGGCTCCGTCGAATTAATGCAACATGTGACACACCATTCATTTTCTTCTAACTTCATTACTTTGCTTGCTTTTTTATAGTAAGCGTCGCGATTACTCTTGCATCGAATGTTAACACTTCGACGGCAGAACTGGTGCAAATGTGAATTGCGTAATTCCAGATAACATTTTTGACTACATTTCATCTGAATCATGAATACAAACGGAAATGGATGCAATGAAGCTGGGCTTTGTTTTAAAAAATTACTTATCCAATGCAAATTAACATGGGACTTTATAAATCCAATCAACAAAAACAACAGGTACCATAGGTGACTTAATGCTACATTTGCGAACAATAACGACAGTAGCTTCGCCTTCGTAATCCAAAATTTCGCAATCATTGTCGTCATCAACATCAATAAGACGTAATCGATCTGTATTACTTTCACGACCAAATGAACTAGAAAAGCAAATGATCATGAGTTTGAACAGCAAAAGAATGGAAAATAAATCTGTGAAGCTTAAAATTTCAAAAAAAAATTAAAGAATTATAACTTGAACTGAATTGTTGGCGACAGCTTTGGTGCAGGTCGCAGAGGTGTAGATGTTTTTAGAGGATTAAATGATGATAAGGAGTTAACAAAACGTGGCGAATATGTAGAAATGGTCGTATTTTCAACAGATGTAGGAATCGGCGACGTCGTTAACTCTCTGCCTGTAAAATTTACTTCTTATTCACTTCTACTAGTTTTATTAGTTACATTCATTATTTAATGGCTTTAATTTTTGTCATATCTTTAATGATATAAATATATGAAAATATTCTACCGAACACTACAATTTGTTAAATATATCTAGGAAGAAAAAATCAAAAAAATATTACCTTCAATGTTTTTTGAATGAGACAAGTCTGTGCCAAAAGAAAACGATAGATTAACTTCTCTGAAACCAAACAAAATGTAACACTCATTTACAAAAACATTTTTCGCCACTTATTATGACCTCTATTCAAAGGACCTGGTCTTTATAAAATCTAGTTGAAACAATGTCTCCTTTTACAGCATTTACTAAGTATTTTCAACATTTGTGAAAGCGCGTACATGCCCAATTTCCTGAAAAAGGATTCCGAGGTTTAAATGATTTGATCGATTATAACAAATCATTAAACCAAAAACATGCTTTGAGAAAGCCTACCCAGTATTTAGTTTAGTACCTAAGCTGCGAGCTCTTCGATGATCAGAAACGATGGCATGACGATTACGTATTTTTGGTGAAAGCTGGGGAGTCGGCGATTGAGCAGTTTTCTCAAAAGGCGATAAATTTGAACGAAGTCGATTGATTGCTAACAGTGTTCGCGACAATGATGGACGGCGTAGGAATTTAACCACTGGCGATGATGATGATGAAGCACGGTGTGTATCACTTTCACGCGCCAATGACAGCCAAAAAAAATATGCAGAAATTGATAATAACAGTAACTATGTAGCAAAGAACACCAAATATATACCTCAAACAAGATTTGCTCTTACGTTATTTTTGTACGCGCAGAGGTAAAATGAGACAAAAATTATAATGCTTAACGATGACTAGAAAAAGACGTCAAACTAAGTACAAAATTATAGAGAAATTCCAGCCTCAGGAAAGATGATTGAATACAATATAGAAAATCCAAAGCTACCTGAACAAATCATTCTCTGTAAATTTAACTGGCACATCATGAATTTTGAATGACTGAAGATATTTCTGTAGATATTCCACGTACGTCAAATTATCTGAAGAAAGCGCATTCATTTATCGAAATAGTAGAAGCCATTGTCTAATTTGAAAAGAAAAAACTATAAAAAGCAGAAACCCACCATAAAATGATCCCTGAAAATATGAAATACGAGCTAAAACTTCGTCTTTCTTCCGGTTTGTGTTTTCAGATTCCGTAAAATTTTTTCTTGCAGTGCCATGAGCAGTGTCAATAAAACTGAGATCAGTAAGATACAAACCTAAAATTAATTAGACTGAAACATAAAGTAATTTGAGTTAGAAGAAAAGAATTTAGCAAATAAAAGTACTTATTGTGATCCTCTATGCTTTTTGTAGTATGCATATTTTCCAAACGAGTGCCAATTATCTGTGAAAAACTATTAAAAATGTAATAAGCTCTTTGAACTAAAAACACTTAGAAGTTGATATTCACTCTCAGCTACAAGGATTTAGCTCAAAATTTAATAAATGATTACATTTGGCTTTTCAAATGTCTTCACACGAATTGTTTCAAAATTAGATTAAAGTAACCCTTGATAATCAAAATAATCAGGCAACCGCGTGAATTTGAAGCATCACGCAGAGTAATTCGAAAAGTACCAAATCTTCAGAAGATAGATTACTGTTATTACAAGTACCAAAACTAATACTTAATACTGTTATCGTAAATGCCAAAGCTAAGGCTTGAAAATATCGAAAAATGCAGCTTAAATAACAACCTAAATAAGGTATGCACGGTAATTTAGCAGAATTTAGATGTTCTCGTAAACGTTTCCAATTACTTTCACTATCAAACAACAATTGCAACTTGGTAAGTTCTTCATGTTCTGATCGATCAATAAGCTGAAATCTTCAAATTAGAAATAATTTCAAACAATATTGTGTCTGAAAACTTCAAGTTTGTTTAAACTGTCAAAGGGATGCCAAAAACAGAAACAAAATTAAACTCACTCTCCATGTTTTCGCCAAACGATAAATGGAAAGACTTTGCAGCGCACTCACAATCGAAAATGTTGAGTTGAGATTATTCAGGTCGCACAAATGCTGAAAAAAAAATCTCACATTAATGATGTCACTAAATAATTTTGCAAGCAGATAATAATAGAAGGAATTTCGAACCACAGTTTACGCAAACATACCTTTGCAATTCTAATAAAATGTCGAAGAACTTCAGCACGTTTAGCAACTTTCTCACGTGACAAAATTTCCCGCTGACACCATAAACAAACCGAATTGAATCGATCAGTGAATGCAACTATGTTCGATGCATCCACATGCTTACTCTTCTTTGTCCATGCTCCCCCTAATAGTTCCTTAAAAATTTAGCATTAAGAAGATCAAAAGCCATCAGCGGTGTAAAAAAAGATTGTCGAGATTTCAATAATTTCGGTACATATTGTTTGATAGAATACGAATCATTTGTAGATATGAACCATAATAAAAACGTTGATCATACCTGTGAAGTGACTGCTTTGAAGAGTGAAATATCAATGAGGGTAATTTGACTAGCAATATCTTCAGCTCGAACTTTCAACACGTCGAACATCACTATATCATATTTCTCCTAAAACAATAGCCATAACGAAGTCTAACTAAATTTTTTTCTTTTTTATAATCATCATAACAAAGAATATCATTAATACCATAATAATCATTAATACCATAATATTAATACTATTATTAATAATATTAATACTATATTAATATATTATTAATACCATAATATTAATAATATTAATACTATATACCATAATATTAATACTATATTATTAATACCATAATCATAACGAATATCAACTATGCTAATAAAATAAACAAAACAATGTAAACTTCCTCAATGGGATATTTTCAATATCGAATAGTAATGAGAAAGAATTGAGAAACAGAAAAATATCATTATCAAGAAAAAAAGCTTCACGTTAAGAATTGATGCTAATGAATGATGGAATTGATGAAGAGTATGTCATTTCAGGAGGTAATGAAAAGTTGGCTAATTGTTTCTTACTAACCTTTTGTCTTTGATTAAATTCAGTTTTCATTGTACTTTCCAAATCAGGAACATTTTCAGCATACTATGCTTAAAGGAATAATTACACTACTATTATACATCCCGCGATATCTCAATGGTATATGACTGCTAATATCTTCCCTTTTCTCCATGAAAATCCCTTCTCCTTGTACAACGTATCTTACCTTATCATCAAGCTGCAACTTTTACCACTTCCCGACCGCGAACTCATCATCTCTATTCCTGTTGTCTCAGTACTTTGTGCAACGTAGTCGTAGTACCACTTCTTTGCTCTTTTACTCTCTCTCTACGCTCTTCATTTTCTATCTCATTTCTCCTGAGACAGACTATGGTTTACTTATGAGCCAAGTAATCGGTTACCAGGCTTGGCTGGAAAATCTCCATTATCCTGATATCGATTATCAGGCTTGGCTGAAAAATCTCCATTATCCTGATATCGATTACCAGGCTTGGCTGAAAAATTTTCACTATCCTGATATCGGTTACTAAGCTTGACTAAAAAAATTTCCATTACCCTGTTAGAATAAACTTAGATCCGAATAGAACAGAATAGTTATCATCTTCCAATATACGTATATCAATTCATCAATGGAATTGTTAATGATTAGAAAACAAAAATCGATATACAAAATTAATATTTACTTCAACAAATTATATTTGCTCAACAAAAGATAATTATTTATTATTATAATTTCAGTAAATTCCTATAATTTCTATATCGCTCTAAAAAAAAATTACAAAAATTTATCAAAAGAAAGTTAATCTGAGTGATAAACAGAAAATGATAATAAATAAAACAGTAAAAAAAAAAATAGAGTTAAATAAGATATGATATAATATAGTAATCACTTATGTGCTTGAATTGTTACTTTAATACTATTTCTGTAAGTTTGAACATATGATATAGTGATGAATTGAACATCATACAATCTTAATATATACCATAACTTATACTGTAGGTGGATATGATAAAGACGCTATTATCATGTTATCTAATTTTGATAATAATTGTTGTCTCTATCGGAATTGCTTTATTTCACAATATAATAATATTTATTTTCATATTATCGAACAATTCGTATTTTTACGTTTTTAAATTTCAAAGAGTAAAATATTGAAGTGTATATTTAACGAGTAAAAAAGCTGTTTAATTTGTGGTTCAAAATAAAATTTAGTATTTTTTTTTAAATGCGTTATTTCTTATCGAAGACATTATTATCCATTCCGGTAAACGTTTGATAATTTGGTTCATATGCTCCTAAAATCATTTCAACGAAATGAGTGTTGATTAATTATTAGAAAGAAGTAACAGAAGATTGTATACTGCACAAAAATAGATAAACAAGGGTTAAATATTTAGAGATTTTGAGAAGACGAATACAAATAGGCCTATAAATCATTGGAATATATTTGTAATTATCCTGAAAATATCTTCCTATAAAAACATACCAGCCTATACCACCTTGCTGCGGTGCTTTAGGTGCTGCTTCACTTTCTGCACCGTGTGGTTAATTACCACTACCACCACCTTTTTCACCGAAAACATGATTACCAAGACCAGCCATTGTTTGATAATTTGGATTATAGGTTCCTGGAATAATTTGGAAGTTTAATCAAATGCTTAAGTTTATTAAAGAAGATTTATAAAAGCACTTCTGTAGTTTGGATAATTTCAGAGATTTTAAGTATTTTAATTAAAAGGAGTTCCTAAATATATGGAAATTTTTAAGAAATTTTTCAACCAAAGAAGGTTCCGGTTTAAGAAATTTTTCAACCAAAGAAGGTTCCGGTTTAAGAAATTTTTCAACCAAAAAAAAATTTGGTTGAAAAACTTTTCAGTAATTTAGCAAAGTGATTTATTCGCAATTGGTTCTTTAAGAAACTTCAAGAAAAAAAGTCAAAATAATTCCAGCTTACCGGCAGTACCACCTTGAGTTAAAGCTTGTAAAGTACCACCACCACCTCCATCTGCTCCTTCTTTACCACCACCAAAAACATCATTTCCTAATCCGGCCATCGTCTGTAGTATTTTTTAAATTTATTTTAGCAAGTGATAACTTATAATTTTTGATTAGCTAAGACTTTTTATTTATGCTTGTTTATGCCTAATTCTCATAAATATTCCACCGTGCCTAAAAACGCTTAAAAGCCTAAATTTTAAAATATTATTATTATTAAAACAATTGCTGCAATATGCTACCAATTAACATTCAAAAATAGTTATCAAGAATTTGAAATCTCAAACGTGATACCTGATAATTTGGACCAATTGTTTCAATTATTTCACCCTGAGCTGGTACCTTAGAAGCATCCTTTGCTCTAGCACCTGGAAAAATAAGAAAGTATCAATTTGAAGAAATTAAAAATAATCATAAAATTTTTTAATCAACTTTTATTAGCTTATATATGCAGTAGAGAGATGATTGTAAATGTCTCAAAGGTGTCATCACTATAAATGTATCAAACAAAATTGATAACATTATTCTTAGTCTTGCTCTTATATGACTATTTTATTTTATAGTTTACTTAATTGGTCAATTTTTGTTTTTCATTATAACTTGCAGTGGTAAATGTTTTAATTGCTATAATTTTTAATTATGAAATAAACAAATTTTGATTTTATCAAATTCAATTTTTAAAATTAAATGAATGCATTTAGAAATTTTATTATTTTCTTATTACTTTCATTATTTCATTAATTTCATTCTTAATTATATAGTTTATTAATTTTTATATTATAAGTTTTTTATCAGTTTCATTACTTGTTTTAGTAATCCAATTGAATTATAATTGCAAAGAAGAAATAAGAATCACAAAGATTCGCATTTCATTTATTTATAGCTTAGCAAGTATTTGGTAATTTCTGAATTTCTAAATTTGATAGCTTCGGAATTTCTAAATTTGATAGTTTCCTGAATTTCTAAATTTGATAGTTTCTTGAATTTCAAAATTTGATAGCTTCCTTAATTTCTAAATTTGATAGTTTCCTGAATTTCCAAATTTGATAGCTTCCTGATTTTCTAAATTTGATAGTTTCCGGAATTTCTAAACTTGATAGTTTCCGAACTAATTTTACAAAATATAAAATAGCAAAAAAATAAAGTAAAATAGAAGTTTGCATCAAATTTCATAGCAAATTCCATAGTTTTAATTTCTTCCCTTTTTGTTTTTGAAAAACTAAAAATATCGGAAGGATAAAAAGAAATAACGATATTAGCAAAATGAAATTAGCTTACTTTCTTTGTCTTTATCTTTGCTCTTCTTATTTTTATTTTGCTTCTTCTAAAAACTTTTGTTTTTGTTCTTTTTTTGCTCTTTCATATTAAAGTTTGACAGTAACAAGAAAGACTTAATAGCATAAATGAAAATAATAATTTCAGGAATTCCAATTAATTTAAATTGATAATTTCAGGAAGTCCAATAAATTTAAATTGATAAATTCCAGGAATTACAATTAATTTAAATAGATAATTTCAGGAATTTCAATTAATTTTTTATAGCTAATTAAATTATTGCAAAATATTTCGGAAAAAAATTATTTGAATTCATGCAAAAAATTTTTGGAAGCTTTAAATTAGCATTTCAAGGATAAGAAGAAAAAGAAAGAAATCTGAAAAATTTCAAACTTTTTTAGAGGAACAATCAAATAGAGAATTAACATTGATAAACATTACAATCATTAGCAACAGAGCCCATAGAAATGAACAAATAATTTCATCCATTATTATACTTTCATTTACCTGAATACCTTTTAATAGTTTTCAACAAAAACAAAACGAGCAAGAGATTGAAATCCATTTTTACTTTCATTTATCTTATTACCTTTAAATAGTTTAAACAAAGAAAATGAATCGAAAAAGATTGAAAAGTTTTCTTTAACTTTTTTACGGAAGCTTTTACACTTTCTCAAATTGAAATTTAATTTTAAATTTGGTTGGTTTTTTTTTTTAGAAGTTTGAATTTAAATTATTAATTTTAAAAATATCATCAAAATTGAATTTATCATCATCCTATCATATAACTATTAGCAAATCCCATTAACAACATAGCCCATGGAAGAGAATAAATAATTTCATTCATCATTATACTTTCATTTACCTAAATACCTTTAAATAGTTTAAACAAAAGCAAAAAAGAGAAAGAGATTAAAAAGTTTTCAGCTTTTTTAGGGAAGCTTACACTTTTTCAAATTGAAATTTAATTTTAAGTTTGGTCGATTTTTTTTAGAAGTTTGGATTTAAATCATTAATTTTAAAAATATCATAAAGATTGAATTTATTATCTTATCAATTGAATTTATTATTTATTATCTTACCATTATCTTATCAGCAATTCCCAACGGTACATTTATAAATGTTGCTAAAATCTTCTCATCAAATATATTTTATATATTTCAATTTTTAGGATACCCAAATGATAACCTTTGATAATTTTTAATCTGTTTGAACTTTGACTTGTTTATAAGTTAAATTAAAAATAGTTAATGAGAATAATTTTGAAGAGCAACAACTGCTTGATAGAAACCAAAATTAACAAATACACATTAATTGATAAATGACAAGCAATATAATAGTAAATTCAATTTAGGAAAATTTGAATATTTTCCTAATTAAATTTAAATATTTTAATCTAACAACTATTAGGCTTTAATATAAACGTCTCATTTTCGCTACAATTTTGCCTGTTAATTATTGCCGCTTACATAATTTTAATTTAAACTTCTCTTTCTATTCTCTCTCCCTCTCTCTCTCTCTCTCTCTCTTTCTGTTCTCTCTTCTATAAATATTTTGTCCTATTTTATTCTATTCTCTCTCTAAAAATTTCAAATTTTTTAAAATTCTATTTCATAAACATTTTTTTTATCAATAAAATACTATCATCGATCATTGCGACACTTTCAAAATCCAATTGTACAAAGTAAATGTAAATTTCGCGGTAAGAATAACAAGAATAATACCGAATATCACTGAGAAATATCAAGTACCCTTTGTGGTCACTAAGAAGTACCAATGAGTAATTTCTTAATAGATAAAGTTTTCTTTCCTTTTTTTTTACCGCATTACTAAGAAATATCAATCATTCTTTGTGATCACTTAGAAATACCAAATACCACTGAGAAATACCAAATATTTTTTATGATCACTGAGAAATACCAAATATCACTGAGAAATATCAAATACCCTTTGTGGTCACTAAGAAGTACCAAATATCACTGAGAAATATCAAACATTCTTTAGTGAAAGAAAATTATGATTTTTTACTTCAAATAGTTCCTTTTTTTTGCATAATTGATTTTCATCGATTATATTTATCAAAAAATAAAAAATGAATTAGAAACCTTTGATAATATTAATGACAGATATATTCGTATGCAATAAATTACTACAAAAATGACATTCAATTTATTTTAATTAATCTATCTTCTCCGTTTCCACTTTTGAATTTCATTATATTTCCTGAATTTGTGTGCGGCTAAACTAAAGTAATTCATTTAGCTTTATTAATTAGTATTCAAGATCAATAATTAAGTTCAAATTATTAAACAATGATACAAAATTTATCACCATATCTCTGTATGAGAAAGTACCATTTAAAAAAAAGATAGTTGGCGACAATTTTCAATATTTGTAAACAACAATAATAATGGAAAACTTATTTCGGATAAATTTATGATTTCGAATATGAGTTATTTTTTGGATTAAGAGAAAAAATATATGTATATAAAATGAATGCAATTAATGTGATAGGAAAATGCAAATTTTTATTTCTTAAATGATAATATTCGATAATGCAGTAAATGAATTCAAATTAATATATGTATGATAAAACATTATCTGTTAAAATGATATCAAATTGAAATATGCTTTTGATTGATGCTATCATCTATCTTCTTTACTTCCTGCTCAAAATTTTTTGTTCGTTCTCTGTTATTCGATTGGAAATTTATTGATTTCATGAAATTCCGATTTAGTTGTTCGTTTAGGAATTCCGGCAATGATACCTGATTCAATTCCGCATTCATCAATACCACGGATAATACGGAAATAACCTAAAAATATTTTTTTAAGCTCTGTGAATTAAATTCCATCTATTTATTCGTAAGTATCCTTGTATATTCATCGGAACAAGTAAATTTAGAATTAAATTAATAGTAATAATTAATAAATATTTTTACATTATTTAATAAATGATAGCAGCACATTTAACTCAATTTAATCTATTAATTTAATTTTAGCTAAATTAAATTAAGTTGTGAAATTCGAATTACTTCACTTCCTGAATTTCTATTATCATAAATTAAAAAAGTTGGAATTAATTAGCAAAATTTAGATGGACACTCGTTCACTTCTCTAATTCTCCTTTTTTATTTTGGAAAAAAAGAATGAAATTTAAAATTAACCAACCATCTTCTCCCCAATCAGTATTCCATGAATTAGCTGCCAACCAATATGGTACTCCTTGATCGATACCCCAACCAAGCAATTTTACGGCATGTCCACCACCCATAGATCCCGCTACATGCTGAATATTATGCATTGATTTTTTTGAAATTGTATCATTGAAAAATAACAACTATTCGATACACTGTAAACTATGAAATAACATCAACACGTTATGTTTCCAAATATGAAACGTTCATAAAGAATTTTGAAAGTATCTGAAAATTGTTCAATAACAGAATAGAAAAATAATAGCTTCATAAATACAACATAAATTAGATTAGCTAAATTAAAAATCATAATAATATGGTTTCTGTAATTCTTTGTGATAAAATTCCTTGTGATAATAATTACTGTTAATGATAAGTTAAACAGAATCAGTTATGAGTGATCATATCAATTATCAGGCTCTTAAGTAAGAATTTTCTTTCTTTTTGTCATTCCAATCTTTTTGATTAGAATATTAAAAAAGTTTTATTATTTATAAAAAACGGAGACATTAGAAAATCTGAAATTCTCTTAAATCTAATAATTATTAAGAATTATTTTTAAAATGAATTTATTTATATCGTCTGAATTATCACACTTAATTGATGTTTTTAGAATTCATTTTTAGATTCCGTATTTTTAGATTTCATTTTTAAGTTGATAAAGACCTTGTAAATTCCACCAGTATATTGCAGAAAATCACTGTATACATTAAACGAAGCTTCAACCGGACCCATTGCCATGATTTCCTTTTGAATCGATTCTACATCGTTATCAACATAGTAAACTTTTTTCCCTATAAATTTTAGTACTCATTTAAATATTATAATTAAGCTATATCATATAGGTCTGAATAATTATTCAAATTATTTCGTATATAATTACTAATATTTGATAATTTTGCTTATGAAAGATAAATTTAACAGATTGTTAACTGAAGAAAAAACAATGGAGAAAACCTGAATGGATATGAAATTCAAAGTAATTCATTCCTTTCCTTATTATTATTTAATTTCAGTATCTTACAAAGTCTTAAGAGTCAACGAAAGTTTCACATGAGGATTATACTTGAGAATTAACTAATTAATCAATAAATTTATTATTTGTATCTTTGACATAATCCCAGAAAGTATCATTATCACTTATCAATGAATGTTTCTTATTACAATAACGAATCTCTATGAACTAACCGTAATACTTGTCGGCTTTGTACGACTTTGGGTAATTTTTATCACACTTCCGGTTGCATTTCGGGGTTGGATAAAGGTCATGTTTACATGGTTCATAATGTGTCTTATTGTTGTGATGTTCACAGGGTGGAAATGGATAAGGTCGACAACCGGCATGATTTGTATAGTTACTTCCTGTAACAATACCATTTGAAGCCCAATATTTCCAAGCCGCCATTGGCATACCGCCATAACATCTGCAAAGTAAGATACGTATCTATATTATTAGGCTACTTGATAATACGGCCAAGATTTGTATTTAGGACAAAGATAGATTTTACCGAATTAATTTAAGAATAATTTTTATTACCGTCATGATACGTAAGAAAATAATTAAGAATGAATGATTAAAGTTTAAATATAAAAGAAAATATTGTGTTAATTGAATAATTCTTATCATTTTATCATAATTACTTATGATCTCAAATAATTCAAGACGAACTGAAAATACAAAAAAAAGAAAGAAAAAGCTAAATGAATAATAACATTCAAATAGTTTACCCAAAACCACAAGTTTTACAACAGCTGATAAGATCATCTGCTGAAAGTGTTACTTGTAATTTCCCCTTTGACATAATGCAAATTCGATCTGACATCGCTTCTACAGCAGCTATTGCCCAACATGATCCTAAATTCGCTTATTCATTCAAATGATAAAAATGATAAATAATTGAACTGTTACAGTTTACAAGATTGTATATGGAATATTAGGTATATCATTGGTATTAATACCACATATTATTGATATTAAAGAGTGAACTTTAAAAATTGCTTATTAATATTATTTTTATTAAAAGTTAAAATCAATCTGAGAGTTGAAATTAATCTTACCGCAGGAAGATTGATCACGAATATTTTTAAGTGATGCACATTCTGGCCATCTTTTACGTGCATCAAATGATTCCGGAATATAGGAAATATCCTGTTGTATTGGTTGCAAATTCTTATTTTCATCCATCATTTGTTTCATATTATATACACCAAGTAAACCGTATTTTACATGATCGCTATATGAATTAAATTTATTCATTCCTGCCTAAAAAATTTATTCATTAATAAATTTCATCTAAATACAGACTGTTTCTTTTTCATATTTTATTTTAACAATTAATTCATATTAAATTATATCGTTACCTTCCATAATGTTTGATGTGTATTTATGTAATCGATAAGTTCTTGACCGGATAAATTTTTTGCTTCCGAAGGTATTTTAGTATTTGTAAATTCATCAATGACAAATCTGCAAAATGCAAAAAGAACGAAATCTTAAATCTTTATTTTAAATCTCTTAAAAAAAAAGGGATCGTAATTTTCACTTCCATTTTTGAATTTTCTATTTCGTTCTATCCGCTATAATTTCATGCTAACTAACTAAGCATACACGGAAATTGCTTAAATCAGAATATACTTACTTGATTTTTTGTTTTGAAATTTTCCAAAGTGATTTCGTTGCATTGCCTGGAATAGTAGCCGATGTTAGCGTTACGGAATAATACAACGGAATCAGGAAAAGCCAAACTATTGATAGCCAAAATCTTCGATACATTTTCTTGGAATTCAAATGGGTTGTCTGAAATATTTTTTGATTATAATTTTGGCTCAGGAAAGGGAAAAAGAATAATTCGATGATAACTTCATTCCCACGGACCATAGGAATGCTTCAAAACGTTTGAATTGTAGATCGGAGCACATGCAACAAATTGTTATCTTCGTTGCCGATCATTACAAATTTTAGAATGCCATTATCATATAGTTGTTGGGAGAGGATTTCAATCTTCGTAGATTGAATAAGACTGAATCGCAAATCTGCAATTCTTCATCGATATAATTGTTGGCAGGGGATTTCAATCTTCCTAGGTTGAATAAGACTGAATCACAAATCTGCAATTCTTCAACGATATAGTTGTTGGGAGAAGATTTCGATCTTCCTAGATTGAATAAGACTGAATCACAAATCTGCAATTCTTCAACGATATAGTTGTTGGGAGAGGATTTCAATCTTCCTAGATTGAATAAGACTGATTCACAAATCTGCAATTCTTCAACGATATAGTTGTTGGGAGAGGATTTCGATCTTCCTAGACAAATTGATCGAACAAGACTGAACAATTCATAGCTATCTTTAACCATTTTGCACTTTATGTAGCAGTTTCTGCAGAAGTATAGTGCATACAAAATAGTATAAGTAATCTATAAAAATAAGAAGAAATGAATTCAAACTATAATGACTATAATTTTTACCGCTAAGGTCAACAGAAGAAGAAAAGAGCCACCTCTATCAATTAATCCATGAAATTTAATGGAACAATTCGATCAATAAAGCCGTATCGTATAAGGTCAAAGTGTCAAATGATAATGAGTTGAATTTTCTCTTCAAACTAAACAAATAGGTTGCTAAAATAAATTAATGAGCTTGAACGACTTTTTAGCGATCGACTAATTGAAGAGTGTAAATTTAACGATTGAGTGAAATTGGTCAGCACAAGAGGTTATGGGAGAGATTCCGCACAAACCAATGATATTCAAGCTGCTGATAGAGTGTTAAAAAATCGATTGATGGCTTTATGAAAGAGTGTGAGAGTATTGTGACCTCCTTCAACAATGAGAGTTGTAATTTTAGCAGTCTATAAGAGTATTTTAAATTTCGCGCATAATTTCTCCCGAGATTTCTCAGGAGAATTTTATTTTCCTTCATTGTTTTAATTAAATATTTCAATTCTTTTTTTAACATATTGGATAGACTATAAAAATATTCATTGAATGAAATGATACTTACTATCCTGAAATAATTTATATTATAAAAGTTTTATGTTTTACCATTTGTACTTCAAATTATCATCTATGATTTTTCAATTCGAATTAATTCGATTTCTTTTCAGTCCTAGAATTAATTATATTTTGAATTTTTTAAAAAATATATTATTTCCATTAGAACAACAACAAGTGTTGCAATAGTTTTAAATATTTTTACAATATTAAATTTAAAAATGATTTTAAGTATTGAATTTTAAGTTAGGTATATATAAAATTATAATCGGAAATATGAATGCAATTTCGGTATCGAATTATTTTTTATAATAGTACTAAGATAGTATAGCTTATAATAGAGTGGTAAGAAATGAAAGATTTATTTAGTAGTGAAATGTTGAAGTCAAAGTCAAACGTGAATGCTATTTTTAAAAAAAAGGAAGAAAGACAGTTGTCAAGTAGAAGAAGATAGTTTTAACTTTTAAATTAATTACTGTTAATTATTGATTCCCAAGAAATTTACAGCGAAAGTAAATGATTGCCACTTTTATTGATTATCATTTTTTCATTAAAATTAATTATTGTTAATTATTGACTCCCAAGAAATTTTGCAGAGAAGGTATGTATATAATTATCATTTTTGATATTCAAACGTTTTAAATTAAAGAATTTTGATTTAAAGAATATTTTTAATTATACATAATAAATCACAACAATAATCAAAATAGTTTTCCAATTATAATTTTTAATCGTTTTCTAAAAAAATTACGAATTTTTTAAAAGTTAAAAATATATGTAAATTAATTTTTTAATATTAATATTATCATTTATCACTTTTAACATTATCACTTATCATTATAATGTTTGCTGTTTATTATCAAATATGAAATTTATCAATAATAATTCAAAATTTTGAAGATTTAAAATGTTTTATTAATAAAATTTATTTTGAAATAAAAAGTATATTTAGTCATCTAATTAACCTTTTGTCTTAATTTTTAATTTCAAAGAAAACAAATTTTAAAATTTGTTTTAAATATGCAATATTTGTAATAATTTGTTATGTATTAATCACTGCTACTACAATTCTATTGTATAAAAAATTATCGGTGATAAACGGTTGCTCGATGTATTAATTCAACAGGTGTTGCTGCTAACTGCTTGCTACCTGCCAGCTATTATCATTTCTGCATCATTCCGGAAAAACTATAAACGTTTTCCTTTCTTATTTTTTTTTTTTGAAAGGGTAGAATCATTTCTGAAAATATTTAACGAAAATTGCTCAATTGAAAAAACTCTATTTAATTAATTAAAAGAATTAGCTAATAGACATTTAGCTAATAGACATTTTAGATGAAGTCAATAAGAATGATAATACTTTTAATTATTAAATTAATTAGTGTAAATAGTTCAATGTAATTGATCGTTGATTGCATAAATCATAGGAAATGAATTACGAATTATTTTATCAATCTTAATTTTATTCATATTCTACATAAATCATAGGAAATGATTTTTGAAAGATTTATGAATTTTTTTCTATCAATCTTAATTTTATTCATATTCTATTAAATTTTAGATTATTTTGCATAAATCATTGAATTAATTCAATAATAAAAGGTTTGCATTTTAGGTTGAGAATGACTAATTTAATAACAAAAGATTATATTTTAGGATGAGATTGATTAAATCAATAATGAAAGGTTATTTAGGTAGAAATTGATTAATTCAACAACAAAAGGTTTGCATTTTAGGTTGAGAATGATTAATTCAATAGCAAGAGGTTTATATTTAGGTAGATATTGATTAATTCAACACAGAAATTGATTAACGAAGGTTTTGCATTTTAGGTCGAGATTGATTAATTCAGTAGCAAAAGGTTTATATTTTAGGTAGATATTGATTAATTCAACAACGAAAGGTTTGTATTTTAGGTTGAGAATGATTAATTCAACCAAAAAAAAAGGCTTGTATTTTAGGTAAAAATTAATTAATTAATTAATTAATAAAAGATTATATAATTTAGGTTGAAAATGACGATATCACTATCATGCATCAATCAACCAATTTTCATCTTTTTTCTCACAATTTTATATCAAATACTAGTAAGAAAATTTCAACATTTTTGATCAAAGTAAGAAAAACAGAAATCCCTCAATAAAATATACATTATAGGTTGGAATTAATCCATTTATGTCCACTTATGTCCACTCAATTGTCCATTTCAAAAATGAATAGCTTTGAATGAANAATTTCAACATTTTTGATCAAAGTAAGAAAAACAGAAATCCCTCAATAAAATATACATTATAGGTTGGAATTAATCCATTTATGTCCACTTATGTCCACTCAATTGTCCATTTCAAAAATGAATAGCTTTGAATGAAAGTAATGCTTAGAGTTAGAATTTAATATATGCAAAAAAAAAAGAAACGAAAACAACCAAAGCAAAATGAACTATGCAAATTTCCATTAATTAAAAATAAAAATATTTTTGAAATACGAAATAATAAAATTTTCATTTCAATTAGGTGTTATCATTAGCATTATTTCAATTTGTTGTTGTAATTAACATTTCAGTCAGGTGTTATAATTATTATTTCACTAATTCAATGCTCGAGCAAAAAGCAGCAAATTGAGGAACAGAAAGATAAAATTAATGTAATATTACATATTTCCTATTATTTTTAAACTAATTAACACAAAAACAATATTAAACAAATTTAATTATAACTTAGTTATAATTAAAATTTCACTAATAACTAAACAAAATTCCATTCATTTTTCAATATTGTTTAATATTTTATTATTATTGATGAAATTTATTAAAATGAACGAAAATATTATTGAAATGGCTTTTAGGCTGTCACTAAAATTCATTATGGTAAAAGAATTTTTCAAAAAAAAAAAAAAAAATGAAATGTCCATATTCTTCTTATTAAAAACAGTATTAATTAACATTTGTGCTATTCGTAGTAATTATAAAATAATTAATTAGAATGTGATTTCAAAAAAATTTCAAAAAAATTTTTATATTTTCAATTTATATTTCAATTTCAATATTTGTCCATTTTATTAATTATTTCAAATATTGTTTAAGTGAGGAGGAAAAATGAAATAAAAATTAGCATTATTTTATGTTAATTTCAACATTTTTCAAATTAACAATTTATTAATTTTATTAATAATCATTTAATTAAATAAACGAAAAGAAGATAAATTAGATAAAATAAAGATAAAAGTTTTAGAAAAAAGAAAATGTAAAAAATGTACAGCCTCCAATATCTGAAGAGAAAATAACACAGAAAAAGGATAAAGATAGCGGTCCGGATGAACAACATCAAAAGGCAACACCTGACGAACAACATACTTCACCTGTTGAAGATGGTATTTGAATATTTATTAAATTATTTGATAATACTATTTAA